>CAJUYI010000743.1:97479-129221 GCA_910591695.1 Galerucella pusilla
TGGAACGCTACCGAAACGTTGAAATAAAGAATTAAAAAATATTGTGGATTAATTTCCCAAGAAATTAAAAAAAGAATGAATAATATACCACAAGGAACATACAGAAGATCTCTATTTCATTTATTGAATTATTTCCAAATCTTGTATTATTCATGTTAATAATACTTATTTAAATTTTTGAAACAGTTTTAATAATTTTTAGACAGTTGAATAAATAAATAAACAACTTAGTTTCCCTAGAAACCACTAACAAAGATTTTATATCTAATTTTATCACAGAGTGATAGAATTTTATACATATAGATTTGATATATTAAGCGTCAAAAAATTGCCGCGACAAGACAAAAAATTGCCAGTTCAAAACCTTCAAATTTTGTCAGTTATCAATTTACTCTAGTGAAATAGTCAATGAAACGTCCTGTATTACGTTTTAAGTTTGATATGAATTAAATATAAATGAGATAAGCTACAAAAACATATTGATCTATTCACTCGTGAGTTTTGTGTATCATTGGAATGACTTATATCATTTTATTACGATTTATCTTTTTTGGCCTGCCAAATAAAAAACGATTTTTTCAGTATACGAAATATAGAATGTATAGAATGTAGCTTCGAGAATAAGGGTAAATGTTTCAGACTGTTTAAGAATTCAATTTCACAAATAGCGCTTTTATCTCCTTGGGAATTACCCAATTTCCAAATAAACGATTTTTCATGCACAGTGACGGCGGTGAGACAAAAATTACGCCGAAATATTTGGGGTGAGTAACGCGTTTGCATTTTATTGAGTGAATGGATTAAATATTGCAGAAAAATGTTCTTAATTAAATCCACAAATACAATCCTGTCCTGTCTAAAACTCATCCTTAATCTAAATTGAACTGATGAAGTCACGTTTCTATATGGCGGGATATTTAACCTTTATGTCAATTAGAATTACTGATAGACCATAGTTTAAGACAAGGATAGGGGTAGTATTCAGAGAGGCAGCTTAAGAGATGCTGGGTCGAGATTATATCAGGATGAAGTCAAAGTATTTATTGTTCTACCAAGCTCAAAGGGATGTTTAATTATATGTTGGTTTTAGAGAAGGAAGCTCTGAAATTAAATTTCGTATTCACTGATTAAGTAGTTTTTAAGAATATTTTATATTTATTTTTCAGTATTTTGTTTTATTTTTATGAAATTTCACAGTTGGCAATTTCTTATTAACAACCTCAGGAAAGGATTATAAAGTAGTCCTTAAAACTTGAGAATTTTAATTTGGTTGCGCAATCAAGCAGTCGTTTGTTCCAGTAATGCTTAGAAATATCAACTTATGTATACAGAGTTGGTATAAAATATGGAACCCCCTAAGTATCTCCTCAACGGTTTAATATTTTCAAATGAAATTGCTCATCCCTTTCTAAGAAGATCCAAGGAATTCAAAAATACTATCAAATTTGATGTACCATTTCCGGTTAAACCGGAAATGCATATCAGCTTTGTTATTTTAAATGGAACATCCTGTATAATACTAGCTTTGTATGTAAAATTTTCCCATAAATCCATTGACGAAAACTACAACGTTCTAACTGTTCAATTAGTCGAGTTATGAGTTTACAATGATATTCAAGTGGTAAAATCCAACATGAAGTGCTAAATGCTAAAAATGTACCTACTCTCTGACTGAAACATTTTTTTTTTCAAACTATAATGCGTCATATTTTCCCCAAAACGTATATTGTATTGTGTTGTGATTCGCTTCACCGAACAGACTGTACATGTATACAATGCGATAAAGTACCGGAAAACGTGAAAAGTTTGAAAACGTTTCTTCTAGAGTGTTTCCAACAATGGTATGTGATTTATGATAAAATCGTATTCAGTTTTCACGAGTTTATTTTATATTCCTTGCCATATCTATCATAACAAAACTACAACAAAATATGAACAGAAAAATCGGTAGAAAAAATCAATGAAGAAATAAATTTGATCCTGGTTGACATCAATGAAATCAAGATCGAGATATTTATGGTTAAAGGTAAAGCATCAGTGAATAAAACTAGAATTTCAGTTTGTAGCTAGATGTCTCTATTATCACATATTTAACGTTTTCTTTACTGAGATTGATATATTTGTGCGATAATAATTATTTCCACAGTCTGGAATTATGCTCTTAGAGCTTCTGAACAGATGACATCTACAGTTGGTTCGGTGAATCTTTTCCCATGCGTCATCATTCATATACAAACGCAATACATTAAATTACACGTAGGTCGTAGATTGATGTTTCAATTAGGATGTGGCTAAAATGACGGTGTGCGTTATTTATTATTGAAGCTAGATATTTGTAAATATTTCACAGCCATTTAGCGATATGCTACATAAACCTTTAGTTTGAAAAAACTGTTAGAATTCCAGAGTTTTATAGGGTTATTTCGCAAATTTACTTGCATAAGAGTTAGAATTAATAACAATTTCCTCAGTAGAAACTTTGCAAATCAGCATGGCCTTTTTAGTGTTATGACTAGCAACCATTACTATTGGGCCGTCCCACCCATACGGTTCAACAATGAAAAATAGAAATCTTTTGGGTTGTGAAAAGAAATTATAAATATTTTAAATATGTATATTTAAGACTCATAGATATTAATATACAATAAATTTAATTCAATTTTCCTCATAGAATCAGAGCTATCACCAGTATTTATATCTATGGTAATTGGTTGAATGCTAATATCAACTATATTTTGCTCTGGGACATACCACTTTCCTATAATCTCATGAGTATGCCTAACACATTTTTTCTAAATTTGTTGATGACATTGTTGCAGTGCCTCTTTCCACATATTTATAACAGAGCTATCTGAAAACTTATCTTTACCAATATATTTATTGTAATATGACTTGCAATTTGTCCAAATTAATTCAATAGCGTTGAATTCACATTGATATGGCGGTAGTCCCAGCAAAATATGTTTCATACAATTCAGTTTGATGGAATTCTATCCATAACCATAATGAAATGTCAATTTAAGGTTAGTTTTCATTGCGAAGTAAATAAATAATAAGTAGATCAGGGGTCACCAAATGGCGGACCGCGGTCCGCATCCAGACCGCTCACCCATTTTGTGCGGACCCGCAAGAACACAGTAACTAACACTAAAGACTACTTCCGATATACAAAAAGATTGACGCGATAATCAGCAGTGACAACGATTCTGACGTCGGCCAATTCAACACGTTCATTACGGATCTTAAATCGGAATTTCAAAAAAGGTTCGCAGATTTTAAGAAAATTGAGAATATTGTAGAAATTCTCAGCAGCATTTACTATCTGCATCCTGATGGTGAATGGAGCAATGAAGCTGCAATTGTTTTCGAAAGTGATAAAGCTACTCTGCAGATGGAAATGATCGATATCCAAGAAAACACAGTTTTAAAACACAAACAATCGGAAGTTTCCAGTGAAGAGTTCTGGATAAAATTTGTGTGTGGTAATAAATATCCAGAATTACAAAAATTAACTTTGAAACTTTTTACTTTGTTTGGATCGACATATATTTGTGAAGCAGCATTTTCGAAGATGAAGTTCATTAAGAATAAATTTCGATCTCGACTTACTACTGAACATCTCCAGGATTTAATGTCAATAGCTTGCACCAATTTTACTCCAAACTTCAGACAGATAATTCGCAACAAAAAATGTCATTTTTCGCATTGATACCTATGTAACAAAATACCTTTGTTATTTTCTTAATTACATTTGTTTAATAAATATTTTTTCTTATAAATAAAATGTGCGGACCACGATGGTCATTTCATTTCTTAAAACAGACCCCGAGCGAAACTAATTGAAGACCACTGAAGTAGATAAATAATCTTTACTTACCACAATAATTCGAACACTCGGGTGTAAGTAAGTCGTTATAACAACTGCTTTTTAATTAAATTTATATGCAAGGGGCAAAAAAATGAGTAAAAATGTGAAATAAAAATATAAACAAAGTCTTTGGTCTGTCAACGTACAAATTCGCGTTAAACTTATCGCCGACATTCCTCATACAGCTATCTCTGTTTGTTACATTATGTTGTAAAAGAACAAACGGTTTCATTTCGGGGATTTAGAATCTGTGAGTAGGAGACGTACTACAAAAAGTAGTATGTGAATAATTTCATACATGGGAAAAGATTCACCGAACGAATTATACTTTATACTAATGAAGCGCAAATACGCCGAGACCGATATAAAAGTGATATTAACCTTTAGAATTACAAACTATAATAATAGACCTTTTTAACGGAAGACATCTTGTGGTTGCGGCGACCGTTGTCCACCTATAGATTTATATAGGAACTAATAGAAGCTAACTGTAATATTAAATGGAAACTGTAACTTAGGACTTGGACAGCTGTGCCTAAGCTTACAGCAACGGTATATTTCTTCTCTTTTTTTAGGGACTCGTCCAGGGAATAAATACAATTTATACTTTTATTTTTCTGGAAGAAATATAACGTTGCCGTAATCTTAGGTACACCTGTCCAAGCTCCAAGTTACAGTTTCCATTTAATATTACAGTTAGCTTCTATTAGTTCCTATATAAATCTATAGGTGGAGAACGGTCGCCGCAACCACAAGATGTCTTCCGTTAAAAAGGTCTATTGGTTCTATCTTGCAGATATTCCAAACCCGTTTAACTTTGAAGTGTAATTCAATGTCCTTCGTGGCATATAGCAAGAGAAGTAGTTGTTGTTTTTTAGTGAACGGTCTTTGTCCTTTGATTATTGGTCCTATTATACTATTACCATGGACATGACTGTAGCACGCTTTACTAAAATGACAGTTTGTTTGCAGGAAACTGTAAATAAAGTATATGATATTATTTGAGATTATCTCCTTTTCAAATGTAATAATACCAAAATTGTGAACGTAGATTAATCAGGATACCGACATCGAATTATATTAGTCTGCTTTGTTTTCATTAACAACCCGAGGTTAAAGTGCGCGTCATGATATTCTTGAAATTGTGATGTTGCACGATTTAAACTTTTGAGGACCACTCATCAGCATTGTGGATAACACCGTGGGGATGCTGTCGCTATGACAACAGGGGTGTAGGGGTCGAACTATGGTTGGGGTTGTAGGTATTCAACTGTTTTTCTTTTTTTTCTACCCAAACACTCATTTAATTAAGAGATTCTGTTAGATTATCATCGTTCCAGAGCATCTTTATAGTAGTCATTAAATATAATAAAACTTAATTTAAAATTTTTTATTTTTTTTAGTTTGTATTCTAGTGTGTATATATTTAATTATGTCCTTCCATCCCCCGTTTTGTTGTCCATCCCCTGCGTGGTTTACATTTATTTGTCACGACAAAACATGTATACAGGGACGGTAATAAATCAGTAGTCATAATTCACGGGAAAAATGTGTGCGTGACATCGAATTTAACACGACAACGCGATGGATTTCGTTGATAGAAGTATATAGGGTTGCTTTACCAACTTTGATTTTATCATTTTCAACTAGTAAATTTTAACGGAAAACTTATGCGGCCTCGATATTTCGGAACTAAAATAAATAGAAACTGGTAAACAAAAGTTTAAATCTGAATTCCCAAGTCTTAGCATCCAATAAGATTACTATGTGGCTCACTTGCTTCTAGGAGCTTTTCCACTACGAACATTATCTAGTTCTAGACCAATTCCTATCATGAACTCTTAGGTCTGTGTCATTCCCACTGATTTTCCAATTAAGTACTGTTATCTGTAAGCTTTCGCTATACTTCCGAAAGTCTGTGAGCCCATCATACACCTTCTCGACCTAATGAATCTGCCTGATCCCCATCTCTTGAAGGGTTTCCAATTCTTAACACACTACCACATTGAAAAAAACTTATGGAACTCTGATTTTATGCGATATTTTCTTACTAGATTTCAATACAGTAGTGGAAACAATAGCGGATACCTACTTTATTTCTTTCTTTCTCTTATCCTTATGCCTTCTCAGGCGTGGGATTGGAGTTCTTCCTGTACACATTTTTTCCATTCTTTTCTGTCCCTGCTAATGCCTTCATATCTCCTAATGTTTTTCCTCTGTTATTTCCAATTTATTCAATTTTCCTCCTGGGTCTTCCTCTTTGACTTTTTCTTGATATTCCCATTTCCATAACATTGCATTTATTTTTGTTTCATGCTTTTTCTGCAGTACCCAGTTCTCACTGGCATAAGTTATAGTTGGTACTGTAATTTTGTTGTAGATTTCCAACTTTGTGTTCATATCAATGATTGTATTTATGGCTTAGTAATGTTCGATTTGAGGAATAATATAATATTGTTGATTTATTTGCTCTGTTATTAAGTTCTGCATCTATTTTTCCTTCTTCTGTTAAGATACTTCCTAGGTAGTTATAGGTTGTTAAGGATACATAAGAATTAAAAAGCTCTCTGTAGTTTTTGAAAAACCACCCATACATTTTCTCTGTAGTTTCCTTTATTTCAATAAATTTATTTTTCGTACTATGATATTGAACACGATAAAAAAATGTCTGTGCTGGGTATTCTTTGGAATATGTGCATCCCTGTATACCAAGTGAGTCACAAGTTTATTCCACGCCTCTTTATATAAAATGTTAATCAACGGTTTTTGACGTAATTGATATTTTACGGCAATTTAACGTAAAAATTATACGTTGCCTTATCTAAAGTCGAATTTTATAAAATGATAAAAAAGGGGACGATTTACATTAATTTAGGAATTTCATGTCAAGAGTTTTAACAAGATTTAGCGGCACTGAGAAGACTAAGAGTTAATCACACCAAATTTAATCATGGATATCTTATGTCGACCATTCTGTTCAACCTGTAACTGCATCTTTACTGTTAAAGGATACAGCTAGAAGACTGCAGTTCAAACTCAAAGGGAAAGTCTCCAAGAGATACTCGGAAATAAAGATTCTCTTTTCCAATTCCTGAAAGATGTCCAACTGTACCACAAAACCTAGGTTAGGTTAGGTTAATGGTGAGTGGGTCTATAAGGCCCTCCACTGCGACTGGCAAGAGTCTATTGTGGCTCACTCGTATTCAGATTTCACCAAACAAATTCAGCTTCTTAACAAAGCCGATTAGTTTATTTGGTGAATGATATTCCAGGTCCGAGGGCGAGAGAGAGACCCTGCCAAACATCAGGCAGGCAGGCACAAATTATATGCTCTGCTGTTTCATCATCTTCCAGACAAAGACGGAAAGTCAGATCTTCCGACAGTTCAAGTTTTAGCATATGATGATTCAGATGATAGTGGCCAGTTAAAAGGCCTGCTAGACAACGTAGGTCATGCCTGCTATAGTCTAACATTTGTTTGGATGCATTCTTCGAAGGATGTATAAAAGCCTTTGATTGAATCAATCCTGGTAAATTATGCCAGAAGACCAAAGCTTTTCTAGCTGACCAGGTATTTAGTGTTTGTTTGGCAAAATTCATTGCGATGCCAATTGTAGGTTCTGGTCCATTAGAAACACGTGCGGCACCCTCCCTAGCAAGTGAGTCTGCCTTCTCGTTTCCTTCCATGCCAGAATGGCCAGGGATCCAGACCAGCAATACTTTATTGAGTTATCCTATTGAGGAGACTCTTTTTTGCAGTCTAAAACCAATTTCGACGTTACACGGTTAGAGCTAAGTGCTTCCAAAGCCGCTTGGCTGTCCGAGAAAATTTTTATTGTTCTATGTATGATAAGGGCTTGCTCTACAGTACCACAAAACCTAACTCCCACTTAGTCAAATTAATTGTATACTGCAAGCGCCAAACGTGATGGCGGGCACGCCCACATGCGCACAAACTCATTTTTAATGTTACCTCCCACTACAGCTCTTGCAAGACACATAAATGTTTGTTCTGTACAGGGGCGTATCATTAGTTGTCCTCCAATTCTGTTGGCGGTTGGCATTGTCTGAATAATTTTTGTGGTAAAAGTACGACACTGACCGGAAAGGGGCTTATCGTAATACAATAGTAGGGGAAGTCTACACCTGCGCGATCACTCGCCATCACGTTTGGCGCTTGCAGTACTTTATTGTATCTGTGCCTGATTAGTAGTCGAGCACGTTAATTGTAATGTAATTAGATACAAAGTGATTTAGTTAGTTTTTTTATTCGAAAACTATCCATAGAGATACTACAGATAAAAACAAAAAGCATTAGGGCGCTGTGTAAGTGGGAATGTCCGTCTGAACTTCGAAGAGAGGGGAAGAGACAGACCATCAGAGTTTCTCCTGTCTTTGTCTGTGTAAATATAGTATATACGCTATTAAAGAATGAGAGCCTAAACCTCCCAAGGATGTTAGATGAGAATGGGATGGATTAATCCCATAAGAGCAACGCTAGCCATTTGGGTAACCAGTGACGTCACAGCAACGTTCTTTTGTCGACATTGGTGTTCCATCAATTATATGTTTATCTTCTCTTTCTATTTGTATTAAACAAAGACAGATTTTGAACTGTATTGTAATAAGTGTAACTATTGATAATTGCAACAGCTGTTTCTAAGACGAAACTCGTAGCCGTTACTTGCTGCACGTTGTTGTTAATAAAGTTGTGTATTTCCTTATTTTTTGCGTTGATTGATTATTATTATTGATAGTATTATTTAGTTAGTAATTAGTGGGTTATTTAGTCCATATTTAGTGTGTTTATATTATTTCATGTGAAAATACCAGTTTTGTCCTGTAATAATTGCAGATTATTAAAAATGAGTATAAAATTGAATCAGCCATTTCAAAAACCTCATGAATCACACAATTAGAGTTTTTTTGGGAATCTATAAAAGCTATTTCATGCACCAACAAAGGACTTTTTTACTCTAAATTTAGTACATATTTGAGTTGCAAAAAATTAAAATATTGAATAACCTACACAGTTTATTATAAATAATAAAAAATGAAAGAAATCTGAAAAACTGAACATGACATGTTGTTTTAGCAAGAAATAGGGTAAGTGGAACATAATTTAACATAGTAATCAATTTTTTTATTGCTTATTGAAAATTACAATTAAAAAATTAACTTATTAAAATTTCACATGTATTAATTTGTCAAGTTATAATATCTCTAAGGTGTGTAAACATATTCTACATCATTCTTATCCGGATTATCATTTGCAGTTGACCAACTAAAAATGCTATTACATAATGGCTTATGCTTTTCCAAGGCGACGCGCGCATGGGTAACCAGTGACGTCATCAAACTCGGCTGACACTTTTCAGTTTTTAATCAATCCTATTCTCATCTAACATCCTTGTAAACCTCCTACTTTCTATCTCTCTATTACATGTTACCTGGTTCCGAGCTGGCTTGTTGCCTCTGTTTGTAGTGTCTTTATGATAAACTATCACAGTCTAAGCTGACTTTACTTTGTTTCAATAATAATTTTCCTATAAACCTTGACTCTGTTCTTAATAAGATATTGTGGTTTGATTAATTTCAGTACATTGCTTCTAATTAAGATTTTGATTTAGATAGACACCTTTCGGATTGTTCAGTCACTCAACCGATGCGGAATAAATTGTCCGGAACAATCTCTTTTACGAGTTTAAATAAATTACACCCAAATTCATAATCGGATCACAAGTTCGCTATTGTTGGGGCGAGGAACGTATGGAATCACAGAGTTGGAATGTTAAATTCCAGCTACCACCAAAATGTTTATCAAGCGTCGGGTGGTGAATTTGGGATTTTTGAAAAGCGTCAGCAGCAAATTTGCTATGTCAAATCGATTAATACTTGGAATAGAAATAAAACAGAATCAGATACTGCAAATGCAATACGCATATATACAGATAGCTCAAAAATGAAAGAAGGCTCAGGATGTGGAGTTTACTCGAGAACACTAAACCTAAGGATTGAGTGGGTAATGGAGAACAATACCAGCGTGGATCAAACAGAGCTGGCTGGTATCTCAATTGCCACAAAAGAACTAAGCAGAAAAGGAATTTCTGTCATAAACACAACAATCTGCACTGACAGTAGGACAAGCCCTATTAACCTTGAGCAGACAACGTGTTATATCGGGGCTAGTACTAGAGTGCCACCAAGATTTAGCTAACGCCTCGGCAGATGATAATATTATCCTGAGGTGGGCTAAAGGTCACGACAGGAGTAAAAGTTATCGCATTGCTGATTCTTTAGCCAGGGAAGCGGCTGGACTAAAAATTTTAGAACCCAGTGACACTTACGGCCTAACGACTTCGACAATTGCGGAACTAGTCAAACGTTACACCCATGCTCAATCCCTTAAGAGATGGGATGGAATTAAAGGATGCAGTCTTGCCAGGAACACCCTGGGCGACCCTGGGAAGCTGGTGCCGAAGAAATATTTGACGATGACCAGGAAAAACCTACGTTTAACAGTAGGATTTCTGACTGGCCATTATCAACTAAGGAAACATCTCCATACTATGGGGCTAGTGGAATGCAGGATGTGTGAACAGGAAGATGAAACTTTCAGGCATGTCTTATGCGAGTGTCCGGAGTTATCGTCAATAAGAGAGTGTGTGCTCGGTGAGTCTTTGCCTACACCTGCCGATATAAAGGAGATGTTTCTTGTGACCTGTCCACCTTCCTGGGAAGGACAGGATGGACGATGACCTAGGAGGTGCTGTGCTGTGAGCCTACACTCACCCTCCCTACTCTACAGATACAAAGAGAAAGATAATTATCAGAGTTGTTAAAATATATGAAGAAATTAACAGAGCCTACCCTACAGCAAAAGAAATGCTGTAGGGGTTATCTCAAGTGTGGCAACTTTCTTTCGTGATTCAACTTATCCCAACAAATACATCTCCTCAGAGAAGAAATGCAAGCTTATCTACCAAATAAAAACGGAATATATTTTAAAAATGTCCCTACTCTACAGATACAGTTGGATTCGACCACCTTTGATTTTGATTAAATGACTGAATATCCTCAACAAAGCATTCTACCTGAGACAAGTTTGACAGCTGGGAAACTTCGCACCGACCAATATTTTGCTTCATAAATTTCAAGCTTAAATTAAATTCAGGCTGTGATGTTATTAAAATGTTGACAAATCTGTCAAATTCGCGAAATCCGCTTTTAAATGTATCAGTTAAATCAGGTAAAAAGATCTAAATAGTAAGTTGGATCTTTATTAAACATGCACCATTCGATAACCATCGCACAATTGGACCCCCACTTACGAATTGTGAACCTCCATTTTTTTGTCATGCCAACGTAGAACCCCGTCGAGTCTCCCGTGGATCTGTGCCTGGACCTGGACCATGTTTTGCTTCCATGATCTCCCGCTATTGGCACTGCCCACTCAATTCCATCGAGCATTCATCAGACCAGCTTCAAAGAGCCTAGAATTTCCATGAACCATCTCCACAGACTCTTCGAGAGCTTAAACAGCTTTTACCCCAGTTTGAACACAAATCAATTGAAGCTTGTTCAAAGTCCATATGGATAATGCATGGTATACTATCATTAAAATTTTCTGTTACATTATCTTGCGAAAAATGGAAATTGGGTATTTTGACATTCTTAAAATCAAATCTATATGAACTTTCTATCTTCATCTATAGTCTAAATTAAAACCTAGGTATTTACAATATTCAACCCCTTTCACATCTTTATTTTTAATTATTATTTGCAACAAACGTTATAAACACAATTTTTTTTTTAATATTCAGAGATAGTTTATTTAGTGCTAACAAGTCGGAGATTTCATTAAATCGAATATTTATTTTTTCTTCTATTCCAGCCCAATTTTTTACCCCAAAATCTATGAATAAATCATTTACATAGACTATAGAGGATGAATATATAGAAGTGATCCCACGACAGTTCCCTGCGGAACACCCATATTCACCTCATCAAACGTGTTGGTAACATCTGACTTTCGCATCTTTATTGCTTTTATTTTTCAAAAATCCATACTGCTTATTCATTATTATGTTACATTTTTTAACAATGCTTAATGCTTTACGTAATTTAATAAAACACATAGAAAAAATGATCTATTTCAAAGCAAAATATTATTGTAGACCTCTTTGAATAATTTTAAATTGAACGGGGAGTTCTCTGGAATAGGAGGGTAGTCAGATTGAACAGATTGACAGTGAAAGTAAAATTGGCAATCTGCTGAAATACACCCATGTATACGATTCCGGCAAAGCTAATTTAGGAGCAGACCCTTTGCATTAATTTCAAAATCAAACAGAGACGTACTTGGGTAGAAGAATATTCATAAAAGAAACAAAATAAAGAAAATACTTAGTTGAAAATCTAGTGAATAACTCACAAAAATCACTCGCTAGTCAAACTTCCGTGATTGTTTGTAGAAGTTTTATTCAAAAAGCCACAAGAATTCTTGAATTTGTTTAGTTAGAGGTCCTTTACTTTCTGGAAACGAGCCAAAAGTTTGTGAGCTATAGAGTTCAATTTATCTAAGTACAGTTGAAAACTACTAGTGCATTATCGAAAGTAATAAATGCTATTAATTTCTATAACAAACATAAACGTAGGGTCTTTAGCGAACCTAATGGCATTGGAAGTCATTAAGAAAATTGCTTAGCAGCTCTCCACATCTCCGATATATTATTGTGTACCTAAATATATATACAGTGGCGTATCAATAATGGGTGCAAAATTCTCGTTTTATTCGTCAAATTTCTTTCTTTCTAATTCTCCTAAGTGATTGGTTGTTTCAACGGATAGAAAACAGGTGATAGTTTGGTTGGCTGATATTTGTATGTTTAACAGCATCTTTATTCAGTTAAACATTGATTTTTTCTTGTCACCCTTTTGGCCCAATATAATATAAATATTTAAAATAAGAATTAAATTCCCTTGATCCTATTTTAACAAAACGTTGAAACATTTCATTATTATATAAATATAAATAAAGAAGGTTATTGTTAAGTTCTAGCGTGGTGCAAGACAACAACAATTATATGTTTATCTGTTTTGCTCGAACTTGACCGTTTATATAAATATACTTTCAGTTTTGATCAAAAGGAGAAGTCCATACAGAATACTAGAAGAAGACTATTCTATATAGTTGAATAGTCACGTACTAGTAATTAATTAACCATTACGTATAAGTATGCTATACGGCTAGGTACTTATGCATAGTATTTGCATTGTCTATAGACAATGGTATTAGTTTAGTATGTAGTGTGATGTATTTCATAAATAAATCAAACATGTCCTAGTCCTAGAAGTAGTTGTTTCATTCCTCTTGGGATGATCCTAAAAGTGACCCGCAACACCACCTATTCAGAGGCACTTATAATCTACGGAAGTATTCATCAACAACACATCCATTAAAACCCAAAATAATATCTCTACATTGTGCTCTCCAAAAAAGTTATTTCTATACCATAAAATTAACAACAATCCCATCTCTCTCATGTCTTGCACCACGACCCAAAATAGCTTGTCAGTTCTTTTGAATCGTTCGTTTCTTTGTAAAACGCCGGCATAACAGCTTTTTGTAACGCCGGCATAACAACTTTTTGTCGCCGTTTTAAAACAACCTTGTCTCGTCCACTCTCTTTTATGGGTCTTATCGTTCAAAATAAATTTTTTACAGCAGTGGTTCTTGGGTAGAAGTAAGCTCAAATCCTATCAACCAAAAATTTTTCTGTCATCTAAATATTAATCGCTGCTTTGTTCCTTTTAATCCGTCGTTTATAGATGCCCTAAGGTTTTATTATATCGTGGTTAGGTTTACTCAGAGAGTACACGGGTCTTTGGGAATTTAATTATTTAACCGTATCATTACTGAATGGCGCTTAATGTGTTTGAGCACTCCGGATGCTCACAAATTTTCCTTATGTCCCGCAGGCAACGAATATAAGGCTGATTTATTGGATTGCTGTGGAGTGGAATCGGCCATTATTGAAGTTATGTATAAATCGGTAGATGGAGTAGGTGTGTTTTCCCCCGAATTGGCAATTTTAGTTCAGACACAAATATAAATCGTTTCGCGATAAAGTTCAATAAAACATAAATTTTTGTTTAAAATGATAAATAGGGACAATATGAAATTGTAAATTTTAAAAACTTATTAAAATGTTCTGGTAAATATTTCTTCACCAATTTAAGATAAAACAAAAAAATAAGCTGGCGACTAAACTACATTATATAATTAATATATTCATTCATTCATTCATTCATTACATCATTCAAAATAGAATGCAGACGTACCTTTGGTATTGGCAATGTGTCTTACGTCTTTTTCTAATGTCCTACTGATAGTTGTCGTCAGGTCTGTACTTTGTTCTTTACGGTTAACTATTATTTATGATAAGTGAATATTAATATTATTGTTATATTTATTGAAATAATACAAAAATATGCCCAGATACACGGAAAAACATCAGTATTTTGAAATATCTCCTGTATTTTCAGTTAGAAAAAGAAGCTGGTAATTATTAATTTCATAGCCGAATTTTGCTGAATACGATCCTGATGGTTTTGTTTACCAAATTTAAGGTTAGCTATATGTCAAAATAGCAAATAAAATAAACGACATACCCATAACCCGGATATACGTCACAAACGATGACGCACACCAAGAAGGATATTGAATGTACTATAACTAATTGAGGTACGTATCCAACCCTGGGATATCTTTGACATTGTCTTCACTTTACCAAGTGTTCAATGTCCAAGTTGAAAGAGTCACTTTAGTAATTTCATTGCAAAACCCTTTAAAAAAATTAGAATGCACCACCTGTGTTTTTCTAGTATTGCTATCCCATTTACGTGAGTGCTAAATACAAAACTACGCAATTTTTTTCCAGTACGACTACATTTTCTCAAAAACAAAAGAATAAAATTCATCAAAGACCCAGAAGAGCCTTTTCCATCTCAACGCTCTCGCTTCCCCATTCTTCCCTGGCCATTGTTGCTGTTTCTGCCCCATCATCCGTTAATCTCGTGCAAGTCGTAAACTTTGGGACGTGCCGGTGAAAATATATCGCGACATAACTACTATTATATCTCTCTGGGGTGGTAAATTTTGCGGGTAATGATCCTATAACTCCTGAATAGACTTTATAGAGGAGGTAGCAGTAGCAATAATTACGTTATTTCAACATAAATGGTTATGGAATTTGGATTAATTAATACTACAATTTTTATGGGTGATATTATAAAGAGTTAGATGATCAAACATGTTAAAGAGTGTGGAGACTGTGCCCATGACTAAAGGAGAAGCCACGTATCTCTTTGAAGTACCAGGAAATACATCCTGGGAACTACAAGGGTTGCCCAAACAACAGGACAAAAAGGAAAACATCGGAACCCAGAAGGAACCCAGTTAGGATTCAGCTACGTCTAAATGACAACCAAGAAGAATAGGTGATGGTCTGAAGGCACTTATAGGAAATCTCAAGTAGACCCACCTAGGCGAAGGCTAGACACATCCTCGAAAAGATGAGTCGAGATTTCAAATGGATCCAATTTTTTTTAGTCACATATCGCAACGGATGACAAGGAATAAGGCAGAAGAACGCTGAAGCTCGAACTCGGACCAAGTCAACAGTACAGGTGGTATGTGTGTCAAAAATAAATAGCTATTTGTGTATCAAGAGCAGAAAGTAGTACTTTGGCAGTGGATCAGAATCAGAATCTATCGAGACTACCAAAGGACTTTCTGCTCGGAATACACACAAGATTTTTTCTACGATCACACCAAAATAAAATTAATTGCCATTGTTTGTACTTAGCAGTTTCCAGATTGCAGTTTCGTGTATCTATGTACGTAGGCAACACTTATTACATTAATGTGAGATATTTTTTAGATTTTCCTATTTCACTTATCTTTCTTTTATCTATAAATAAAATCAGGCGTGCGCCAAAGTTACTTTCTTCTTAACAGCGCCAATAATGTCAAATTATGACAGCTCGCGGAAAACATCAACTTTGCAGTTACTTTTCGAGGCATAAAAGACGACTTTCGATAGTGGTCGTAGAAAATAGTTATTTATGTACCAAGGGTATAAATAGATGTTTATGCCCTGAGGGCGACGTCTTACGAAGCCGAGGGCCTCTGGTCCGAGGGTTTGTAGTCGCCCGAGGGTATACACATCTGTTTATGCCTGCGGTACATACAAACTTTTATGTCATACTAGTTCAATACTGCAATCCAATCTCAATACAAATCAGTGTTTTAAAAATGTTGACAAACGTCAATGTCATAATATCACAATATTATTTATGTCTTACTAGTTCATTATTGTGTTTTTATTGCTTAGTTACCAACTATCCAATGTCGTACTTTATGCCCGCGCGGGCATAAAGGCATTAAGAGAAATAATTTTTTGTTCAATTTATTTAATAACCATGTCGTAAGCTTCTTTAGACTTTTTTGGCAACAGATTTACAGTTGCTTTCTTTGCTTTTTCAATAATATCGTCAGGAATTACAAAATCTTCGTTAATTTTGACTTCTAACTTTGACACATATAAATAATATTTTTGTACAACTGTCATTAAAAGTGACACTTTTAATGATAGCAAACAATGTTAAAAACGATTGTTTACATAGCAGCGTGTTAAAAATACTTTTAACACTAGTGTTAAAAATATTTTTAGCACTCCATTCAAATGACAGCGTCTTTTCTCATTTGTTAGTAATCATAACGTTGGCAACGTCTGCCATTCACAACAATCTTTTGATTATTTGAATACTAAAATGCATTTTGAATTTATTGTCATTGCAAATTCGCTCGTTTCATTATCAAAATAGGGAAGTTGTACAAAAAACATTGTATGGTATTTGTGTTAAAAGTGATTTTATTTTGTTCGTGAAATTGTTCAATTCGCTCCGCTCATTTCACAAACGTTTTCACTCACAAAATAAAACCTCACTTTTAACACTCATATCATAAATAACTATTTCGTACAGTTCAGAATAAAGTTAGTTTCAATGAAAATAGAATGAAATAAAAGCGTATGTAAAATGTTTTTAGCTCTTTCTACTTATTATTGATTAAAAATTATTTTTTACTTACCGATCACTGCTGACAAAAATTATTTCAAAATTGGGTTCTTTCTTCCTCACCATCGTATATATTTCAACCAATTGTGGGGTAAACGCTCTACATGGTGGACACTGAAATATAATTTTTTTTTATTGGTAAACCATCTTACCTCAGAAATCGAACTTTAAAAAACGCACGTGTTTTAAAGTTACCGTGGCAACATCAACAACTCTAGAAACGAAGTCTAAATCTATGGTCTAAATCATGTTTAAATGACAATTTTTTCATTATTGATCTGACAGGAGTAGTTTGTAACGTCAAAACTTTTATTCAAACAATATTTAACCATGTAAAATTTATAAATTAAAATGGAAAGTGCCGTTGGTATTGTTTAAAATATTAATATTTCGATTTTTCAAATCTTAGGAAATGGTATTTAAATTAATACTATTGACATTCACAGAACTCAATAAGGTTGAACTTCCATCAAAATACAAATTAGTCTATGTTTTTCTCATTTCCATGACAACGCAAGGTATACATCATATACATCACGAATTCAACCATTTGACATTTAGTTCTTATTTCCATCTATGATTTCCATTTCTTGTTGTTGTAGTAGTTATAGACCGGTATTTATAATTTCAAAGTGCTCCAATAAAAAAAAATATCGTAAAGTATTCGTGGATAACTGGTCTTTAAAACACTTCCTCTATTTCGAGCACTCCGGCTTCGCCGTCGTGCTCGAAAAATCGCGCGTTTTTCAAAGACCTTAATATCCACTTATACTTTAATATACTATTTTTATATTTTTCAAGTATGCACTTTAAAAACTAACTTTTTGTAACAATCAACATTAAAAGTTGATAAACAAAGCTGATACTCACCCAATTGGCCGAAAAATAAAATCCTCTAATTCCATCCGGTAAATTTTCAAACCGAATATCTTCTTTTGTGAAATTTTTATGTTCAGAATAAAACGTACCGCCAGGCTGTAATACTACGTCTCTTAAAACCTAAAATCAATTCAACCATTTAGAAATTTCCTAATTTTCTAGCAGAAATACTTTTCTACATTCACATCCATTATAAATAACTACCAATTTTTAATATTTCAGTCTCTATTTCAGTTACCTGATCAACTGGCCTAGGTCTCCAAGGAAAATAAGTACCACAAGGATCTTCTAAGAGTTTTTCTTGTGCTGATACGCTTACTGTAGTACCATCTCTACCAAGTAAAACCAAGGTTGGTACACCAGATTTTATTCTGTATCGTCGAGACAGTCTTGTCTGTGAAAAAATATTATTAAAGGCTATTCATTAAAGTAGTATATTGTATCACAAAGGTAGAAAATGAGCTTTAGCAGCCAAAGAATATTAGATGCACGAGCGAGTTAGGTTAGTTTTTTTTTTAGGTTAGGTTCTAAAGGAGCCTTCACAGGTCTGGAACCGTTTTGTGGGATCACAAAGGATTACATAAGAAGGGAAGTCGGAAACTGGCTACTTAAGGAGCACCAACTTAAACTCCATACTCCAGGCTGTTGAAACTGGGTAAGAGAAATCTGAAAACAGTTACCGACCTGGTGGCTGCACACTGTACCCTGAAGAAGCATCTGCAAAGGATGGGCAAAGTTAGTGAACCTATGTGCAGAAAACTTACAAGGACTAAGACGGAAGCACTTTGGAGTGGATATAACACATTCATCACAATTAGGTACTGAAGATTCTTCCAGATAAACTGGTGTCCTATATAGAAGACACGAAGCTTCTGGAATGGAAGTAAGTAGATAACATGGGTAAAGGTACAAAAATTCAGCTCAAGTGCCTGGACTGTTGAGCCCAACCCAAACGCAGGAATGAATGAATGAATAAGAAGGAACGGTAAATTTACCGGTCGGCTTCAGACGGGGAATACCCACTCTACGCCACTGATGAGAAGATATAAATTCCAGCCTCATATATATTTATATCTAGACATTGAATATAATATTGTAAAATTGCGCATTCAATATGATCCGAAAATGTGACGGAAAAGACACAGAACTGAATTCTTTTTAAACGCTAGTTCCTCTAGTCAAAATAAAATTGAACACTGCATATTTTTTATCACCTGACGATATTATAATTACATCCTTTTTGATCGTAAAAAATGTACCGTCATCTATCAACCAACAACTCCCTTATATAAATGGATGAGTAGCTTCTGAGCGTCGTGTCCATTATTTATTCATTATTCTTACATCGATGATCGCAATAGAGTTTGAGTACGCCGTTATTTCCATTATCCTTCCATTATCCTCGCAATCGTCTCCTTTCAAAATGTGTTTCTATACAAGCTTTTGTTGGTAAATTACTATTCATCAGCTATCAGCTTCTAGCTTCTAGTAACTGTATAGCGTGGAATTAACGAGGTTTGTTTACATTGAAGTTAATTGATTTTGAATTTTATTTTAGATTTTGAATATGGTTTGTGGGAAAGAGAATGTTTTGATTATCAAATAATAGTACATTATACACTACTAGCTGTGAAGTTGACAACTATTCTTCTAGCCAACTGAGAAGTTGAATTTCTCTATTAGTGGTTAGGAGTTTTTTCTATTATTAACCTAGGTCAATAATGGACAAATTCAAATATTTTGGTAATTCAGGGATGGTATTTCAACAAAAAATTGTGCAACATAATTTTGTATACCCAGAAGATTGTCTTTAACATATTTGCTGCTTGAAATTACCTCTCAAGATGAAATTATTTGAATGAAAATGCCATTAGTTTGAAATTCGCGCTCAACCAAAAATAACTGATTACATAACGAGATGATGGTGAAGACATTTATTAGCCTCGCACCCTATTTCGCTCGGTCAATAATAACAGTCTCACCACCTATTATACATCAAGGTGGTGAGACTATTATTATTGACCAAGCACCAAAATGCGTCTGACTGACAAGTAAACTGTCAGTTTTCGGTGTATTATGAACGTACTCGTTATGTAATCAGTCATTTTTGGTTGAGCGCGAATTTTAAACTAATGGCATTTTCATTCAAATAATTTCATCTCGAGGGGTAATTTTAAGCAGCAAATATGTTAAAGACAATCTCCTGGGTATACAAAATTATGTTGCACAAGTTTTTGTTGAACAACTACTAGGTTGATAGAAGAAAAAATTATTAACCACTAACAGAGAAATTCAACTTCTCAGTTGGCTAGAAGCAGCAATAATTGTCAACTTAACATCTAGGAGTGGGAAAATCCTTAATAACAAACTCAATGATCTATTTTATTTGATGAATATGTTTTTTATTGTTAATAATTAATTAACGATCTTGATATTGTTTATTAAAATAACAACGAATTCATGTAAATGATTCAGATACACAGAGTATACTATTTAAAACGTGTTTACTTTATTGATCGAACTTTACGCCAATTGGGCTCACTGACATTGTAATTACTATGGATGAACACAAAATTCCACACCGTTCAATGTTTTTAAATGGGCTTTGAATTTATTTATTTTATCTGTTATACTCACACGAGTTCGATGTTTACAATTTCTAAAATACTTTTAAACTTTCTAAATAAACGTGAACTTGGAATTTTATGTATTTTTTGAATAATTAAATTACATAAAATTATACATTATTTTGATGAAGATGAAAACTCGTTACCTTTTGAATTAGGGAACCTTGAGAATCAATATTTATTATTCGCAAAAAATGTTCTATTTTCTGTACGCATTATAGAAATTTGATAAAAAAATTTCTCACTACTCTTTTAACTAAAACCAACATTCAGTATCAATGGCTGCTGAAGCTTCTACCATCTACACTGTTAAAAAAATTATTAAATGAAAATAAAAAAAAAGGTTGTAATTTCTATACGCATACAAAATCCATAAAACTGTTTTCGAGTACTCTATTAGCCAGAACAAACTCTCAGTATCAATGGCTGCTAAAGCATCCACCATCTACACTGTTAAAAAAATTTTTAAATTTAAATTTAAAAAAAAAGTTGTAATTTCTATAAGCATTATGAAAAATTCATAAAACTTTTTTTGAGTACTCTATTAACCAAAACGAACTTCCAGTATCAACGGCTGCTAAAGCCTCCACCATCTACACTGTTAAAAAAATAAAAAATAATTTTTGGGGAACTTCATAAATTGTTCTTCAGTTTTGATTGGCATTGATGACAAATACTAACCAACCATTGTCTTATGAGAGTTGATAAGAAATTGAGAAGTTTGCATCGTAAACATGTTTTTTCTTGATCTATCATTGAAAAAACAAATTTTTGTATAGGTTGTTGTCTTTGTGAAACAGAAGAGTGAATATCCCAGGATAAATAGTAGTTTACCTAACTAGTGCGAAAAAGTCACTTTACGCAAGTGTTAGGTACACTATTTTTTCTACTAGCATGCGGAAAAGAACCCAAAAGTTGACATAAAGAAACATTTCTCATTAAATACATATCAACACATGCATTATTTATTATTTGACATTCATTTGATGAGGCTTATACCAGGGTCATTGAAAAATGATTGAAAAATAAGTTTTTTTTTATTAAAAATTATAGCAGAATTATAATGAATTTATTAATTTTTCAGTCATTTGGTAAACTACAATCATACAAATATATATTTTAAATATTTAAATGTCAGTAGGTATACTCCCCAAAAACTTGACAAATTTACTTTTCCGCACTAGTGCGGAAAAGTGACTCATTTTAGTGCGGAAAAGTGGACTTTTCCGCACGCTAGTAGAAAAAATAACTGGCTCACGTTTATATCCTTTCGCAACCAGCAGTTTTCAATTTCTCCACACTCCGCTGGTTACTACAGTTTATTTTTTATATTTCAAACTCTGTTTTCAACCAATTTGAATGACAAGCTCATAATAGGATTAGATTTGAATGTTTTTTATCTGAAACTCGCAGAAGGCTCAAGCAAAACGAAAACGAAAACAAAATTAACCATAATTTCATCGATAAAATTTTATATTTTTCGCTTTTTATCTCCATTTTGTGAGCCCAAATGGCACAGATCACAGCGCAGGGAGATTTGTTGAAAATTTATGTTGCCATTTGAAATATCCGAGGGGAAAAATATTATTTCGGAATCCGAATCTTCCAATTTATATGTTTTTGTTTTCGAAGTAGATTTTCTGAACTGTTTAATACACTTGTACATGTAGAGAAAAAGGAAATCTCATTTATCAAGCGGATAAAATGCCTGGAAAAGTAATTTGGCGTTAGTGGAAGAGTGGACTAACCTTCAAATCGATCTCACTAAAAGGTACGGCGAACCATGGTAATCCCATCAAACTCTCTCGGTGGCTACTTTCGATATCGCCATAATTATCGTTATGTGACCACATCACGACCTAAAAAACAAGAAATAGGAAGAAAAAATAGAATTTATTTAGGCACTATTTAACAATTGAAGTGTAGCGACCTCTTGCACTGCCTGTAGACGTCGTAGAGGTGTAACTTTAACGTAAAATATAAACAGCAGCAGCCAAAAAATAGAAACAAAATGATTAAAAAATTGATACACAGCATACAGTGTGATTGCTTTGACAACGTTTTTAAATAAAACATTTGCAAAAGTTATAATTATCCACTTCAATTGTTGAGCTGTGTAGTAGCTATTTGTAAATGTTCTCTACACGAATTAGGTACACACAAGATTATTTCCACGGTCGCACCATATTTAGGATATACAGGGTGGGCCTCAGTTTACTCCCTAGAGTAAAGATGAAAACTTGAATGACAAACCACCGATATTATACCAACAACAAATTATTATCCCTTACTTTACACTGTATAGGATAAAAGGTATTTGAAACTAAATTGAAATAGGTTTGTTCGTAGAACAGTGAGAAACTATCAGATACCGTCAGAGGCATGCGCATTTAAAAAAAAGCATTCGTAGAAACAATTTGACAGTTGGTGATTTAAAAAGCCACTGAAGAACTATCAGCTCTCCCCTCCACATACAAATGTCCACAACCATATTCTCATCAAGAACTAGCCTACCGACAAAGCGGTCTGTATTGCAAACGAAGTAATTTTCCATCTCAGTTCTCTGATGCACACTCAGAGCCACAAATATACTTTATATCGTGAGTGCGAATGTCGGGCTTGTTCCGACTGACGTCTGTCACGGGTGATTGCTCTTTTGACAAATATCTATCCGAACTACCGGATTTTTTATGAAGTATCCAAGGGGCCCGTGGGGCCCGGGCCCACAGCGGCAACATTTGAGGGGCGGCAAATGCTTCTCGGTAAAAAAATTAAAGTTATTAGAAAAAACATAAAAACAGTTTTGTAACTATTTCCTTATAGAATTTGAGATGCACAGGATATAAGGAAACATTTGAAAGATTTAAAATATTAGAGTGCCTTTATCAAAAAAATATATCCCAAATAGAATTTGATAAGTATGCGAAAAACCTTATAACTTCTTATCCCGAAGATTTAGAAGACTCATTTATTTCTGAGTGTATGCATTTTAATCGATATATACAAGAAACATTACATTCATTTACTTCAGAAAATAAAAGTGGTAGAAGCCAATTTTGGTGTTTATGTCAACAGAAGAATACAACAAACATTGTTCACAGTAAAGATGGTATTATTATACAAATGTCAAATTTAATAAGGACAAAGAATCTGCAGAATAGTTTCCCCAATTTGGACATTGCGTTTAGGATTATTCGGCCGAAAGGTCTTTTTCGGTGATGAAACGAATTAAAAGTTTTCTGAGGTTAACAATGTCGAATGAAAAACTGAATCATTTAGCAATTCTACACATTGAAGCACATCTAGTGAATACTATAGATTTCAAAGACATAGTTTCTGATTTTGCTTCCGCCAGAGCTAGCAAAAAACTTTTTAATTAAAGAAAAATAATGTGGTCACTTACCTAATTGCCTTACAAATTGCCCTATTACCAGTATATATTGCAAAAATAAGATCCATCTAGTTCTATTCATTTATACTTTTAACACAATTTCGAGTTTCGGTAAAGCCTAATTCTTTTGTTGCAATTGCAAAAAATGGTAAGCAAGGATTAACAGTTGTTAAGCCTTACTTAATATTAAAACTACGTTGCCCTAAAAGGCCCTCAATGTTTTTCTGCTTTTTAGCACCATTAATTTATTTATAACATGTGTGTAGTGTAACATTGTAGTGCAATGACATGGGATAGGGGGGGCAAAAATTTGGGGCCCACAGCGGCATTGCACTTTAATCCGGCCCTGCCCACTCGTGAGGACTTTGGGAGTTAGATGGATCCAACTAACCTACATAACGTGATTGTTGATGATTTTGTTCGGTTTCATTGCTTCCGCTTGCTGTTAAAACACTGGCCTAACAAATTGACCATTGCGGAGGCACCTTCTGACCCTCTGGAGAAATTGTGATTCTGATGGCACAGAAGTGTATGGCAGACCTCCTCATGAGCCCTCGACATACAAGACATCTGCTATTATTGCGAGATTTATAGTGCTAGAAGGCAAAATGTTATGCTCAGGACGCAACTACAAGACACCACCACCGCCAAATCGGAGGGCCTACACAGTTTTAACCCATCACGATCTCTTAGTTATCATTAAGACTACAACATATAAAAAAAATCAAAAATCGTACGAGAGCCAGGATTACCTGTAAAATGGTGCAGGGTCCTTTCCAATCGATTGGAAATTCCTTCTACGAACAAACCTATATTTACAATTTTCTCACTCTTATTACCTGTACAACTTCAAATTTCTTGTCCTCTTTACAACTGCCGCTCTTCAACCTTTCGTAGAGATCTTTCAGTTTGTTAATAAACTCGTCGCTTTGAAGATTTATGTTGGCGAATGAAAAGTAAACTCCGGTAATATTTACATTTTGAAGAACTTCACTGGTCGAGATAAGATCGAAACTGTCTGAATTAGAGTTGGTGTTTAACGAGTCACATTTTATGAGTTTTTTACCGAAAAGGCGGTCGTGCCATTTTGTTTTTTCCATTGTAATAGACCAGAAGTCTTTTCGCTTTAAGTATACGTCATTCTGGAAACGCTGAAATGAAACAAAAAGAGAGAGTTAGATAATTAAGTCGGCTGTTACCAGAATTTATTAAATTCAACTGCTGGAGACTTTTTTTGTCTTTTTGTTTTGGACCAGTTTCTGTAGGTTTTTATAACGTAACTAATTAAGACGTTATACAGGGTGTCCATATGACAATAAACTACCAACCCCTTTTAGGCAACAAACTTGATATCAAGTACAATCATTATTTTCACTCTTTCGTGTTTGGTACGAACTAAAACTGGTTATACTTCTTGTATTTTTATCACTGAAGATAAGGGGACGGTAGAGTGAATACGAAAACTATAGAATTTCTTTTCGCTTTTATTTCAAGATACCTACCTGCAGAAACAAACTCGCCTTCGTGTCTTTTGTGATGCCTTTTGGTCAAAACAATAAGTTTTAATAATATTTAATTAAAAAGACATAAATTCCCTTGTGTAAAAACTATAGAGGGGCATAACACTTTTAGACATGACTTATAAAGTTCTGGCAAGAATTATTCGTAACAGACTTGAGCCAATTTACAACAAAGAAATCGGAGAATACCAAGGAGGTTTTAGACAAGGAAGAGGAACATCAGACCAGATATTTACACTAAAAATGATACAGCATAACAGCTACGAACAAAACCTGGGATTGCACTTATTGTTTATAGATTTCCGTCAGGCCTATGACGTACACTGATAAAATTGATCGTTTTTTTTCAAATAAATGAGTTATTTGTTCAATATTTATTGGTATTAAATAAACATTATTCATATGGTTTTAAATGAAACTAACTGTTTTTGAATGACTCCACAATATATTTGTAAAAATCTGTAAATTGCAAGTAAATTGACAATTGACGATGATATTTATATCGAAACAATTGTCAATTTACTTGCAATTTACAGATTTTTACAAATATATTGTGGAGTCATTTAAAAACAGTTAGTTTCATTTAAAACCATATGATGAGTAGATTCCACGAAGTGAGGGTTTATACAGTTAACTCAAACATTATTCATATCAACAGAAATGTATTTGTTTAAAATACCTTGAATCATTTGTTTTTTTTGTAAATTTATTTGAATTATATATATTTGAGTCAAATATTGCAGGCTTTAAAGCAAATAAGTTAAAAGCAAACAATCAAAATATTAATGCCAAATAAATATTTATTGGTATCAAAAAAATATAACTAACATAATCAAACAAATTTATAGGGTGAAGTTAAATACATTGCAGTTTCATCGTCAAATAATATAATATTTGGATCCTAAAAATAATTATTTATTATTTGGGCAGTTATCTTTGAATTAAATAATTCTTCCCTGTAAACTATATGTTACGCGTGCGTAGAGTGTAGACAAGATTCGATAGGGACAGGAGCAACAAGTAGTTTTTGTGTTTGCAAATTGTAGAGAAGAATTATTACATTAATTTGTTGTTAGTGCAGTTTGCAGTGTAAGTAAAGTTTTTTGTGCGTTGGTGGATAAGATGGATAATATAAAATTATTATTGGAAGGTTGGAATCTACCTCATTTGTGGTAAGGTAAGTGAATTTGTATTTGTACCTTTATACATTCTAGGTAGGTTGATGCTCGTTATTTTTTATTTGAATCATCATTCTACCATAAATTAATTTTGGGAAACATGATTATTGCCAATTTTATAATTTTAAAAAAGGAAAGCCGATGGCATGGCTCTTGCATCAAAATGTCGAATACCTACCTAGTTGTTATCTTTCTTAGTTTGGTTGATCATTTATTTGAAGCGTAAAAATAATTTGAAACTTGCCATGTTGAGAAATAGGTATACTAATGTCAAGATAATTTATTTTTCTAAACATCTATACTTATCTATAAACAAAGATCCAGACAAAGGTATCATAAAACGAAAGCGGTCAGTTAAGCCTCTTAAGCGCCATCTTTTTTTCCGTCCCGTACAAATAATTAAATAAATAATTATTTGATCTAAATCACTTAAATTCATATTAGCTTTAATTTGAATAAATAATTATTTGAAACAAAAGTACAATATCATATTTTGAACATTTTATGTACACAATTGAATACATAAATATTTAATCTAAATCACTTATTAGATTTATTTAAATAGAAATTTATTTAAAATGAAAGTACAATGTCATATTTTCAACATTCCCTGCAAAAAATTAAATACATAAATATTTAATCTAAATCACTTGAATTTCATATTAGGTTTATTTAAATAAAAAGTGGGTGGCTCACGAGGTTTTGGCCAGCTTATACCTATTTTCAAAACTACGTCGTTGTTACAAAAACCCTGAAACAGGTCGGTTTTTTATTTTAAAATACTGCATTTATACCTAAATTTTTTAATTTTTTTGTGGCTATATATAACTTTTTGTATTTTAGGTGTTACAGAAGAAGCTTAAGACGATTTGGCTCAAAAGAATGTACATTTTTGCTTCCTCGGTGCTTAATCTAAAATATGTCAAGAATAAATTTGTTTATATGGTGTGAACTTTTTTTGATCTCAATATCATTAGACTTTAGAAGCTTTGCAATGTACCTACTAGATGCATTTTTATGTAAGTAATGCAGCAATAAAATATTTTTTTAAATTTCTTCTACTTTACATTTTACCTTGATACCACATAACTAAGTTTCACTAGAAATTTACTTGTTAGGTTTACAAAAAAAAAGCTTTTAATAGAAGTTTTTTTTTTAAATATATGGATTTATCTGCATACGTTAGTTGGAAATATACTGGATGCACCATTACTCCAGAATAAGTCACCCAGGATATTTCTAATCGACTTGTACAGATAACTTGATTTATTTGAAAAAAATTTTCGTGAAATCGAAATAACTTATATGTAACATTTACTACTAGGTATAGGGAGTGTATTATAGCATTGGTAAACAAGTATATATAGTATATAAGTATATATAGCAGCCGATACACAATGCAATTGCATGGTTGCTATCTCTTTTTTACCAATTATTTAAATATAACTCCCTCTACCTAGTGGAAAATGTTACTTATGCAAGTTACGTTGCTTTTTGTACACACTGTAAATACATTTAAAGCAAATACATATTTGCTTAAATCCTTCATTGTGCGATTAGCGTTAAATAAATATTTAGTTAAAAGTAAATAAATATTGATTTGATTTTTACTCTTAAGGGAGTATGATGAAATAAATAATTATTTGATATTTTCTCTTTAGTAAGTATGATCAAATAAATATTTATTTGACTTTGCTCTTTAGAAAGTATGATGAAATAAATATTTATTTGATATTTGCTCTTCAGAAAGTATGATGAAATAAATATTTATTTGTATGCCATTTAAAGCAAATAAATCTGTCTTTGAATTTTAAACCGAGTGGATTTGGCCAAATAAATATTTTTCTCATTTTTCAGCAAGTTGAATAAGATTAAATAAATATTTATTTCGATGAGATTTGAAGCAAATAATTATTTGTTCTATTTTTTCAGTAACTGATTGGGTCAAATATATTTATTTGTTTGATTTTGACTAGTACTAGTTGATTATAATAGAATATTTATTTGTCTTAAATAAATTAGGGAGACACATGGCAAACAACTTTTTAAAATTTATCAAATAAATATTAGTTTGGACCATAGGAAACAAATATTTATTTGAGTGAAAAGGAAATTTTTTTAATGCAAATAAATAATTTTATCAGTGTAGTGTTAAGAACGAAGTTGTATGAAGTACTGCGCAACCTTGGAGTTTCCCAGAAATTAATAAAATTAATAAAGATGACCTTGGAACAAACATCAATGAAAGTATTAATAGAAGGAAAAGTATCCAAAAATTTCACCGCTAAGAGGGGATTGAAGCAAGGAGACCCACTCTCCACAGTTTTATTCAACCTTGTATTGGAATGGATCTTAAGAGAAAGTCAAATTCAGAGTCGAGGAATGATATTTAATTGCAAGCATCAGGTAATTGCGTATGCAGATGATGTCACGCTGATTGCAAGATCAAAAAAAGAGTTGGAACTGCTCTTCGGAAAATTGGAGGGTACAGCTAGAGCATTCGGGCTGCATATAAATACAGAGAAGACGAAGTATATGGAAATGAGGCAAGATCCAAATGAGTTAACCAGAGAAACTTTGTTCAGGACAAGACACAGAATATATACCTTTGAAAAAGTGGATAAATTTGACTATTTAGGAGTACTAATCACTAACAAAAGTGATGAAACTCTTGAAATAGAAAAAAGATTGTCCGAAGGAAGTAGATCACTTGGGGCACTAAATAACCTATTGAAGTCCAAACAAATATCAAAAAAAGCTAAAATAAGAGTATATAGAACGATTATACGACCGACGGCACTCTACGGATGCGAATCGTGAATTCTAACCAAAAAAAATGAAACAAAGATTGAAATATGGGAAAGAAAAGTACTGAGGAAGATACTAGGAGATAAAAGATTGGAAGATGGGACATGGAGGAGGCTAACGAATAAAGAAATAAAGGAATCGTATGGATACCCTGATATAATTCATTATATAAAGGCACAAAGAGCCAGGTGGTTGGGACATATATGTAGAATGCCTAAAGGTAGACACACTAGTAAAGCGATCCTTAAAGGAGAAGGAGGTAAAAAACGAAGAGGCAGACCGAGGAAGAAATGGGTGGAGACGGTAGCAGCAGACATAAAGGAAAAGAGGATAGAAGATTTGAGAAGAGTTGCGGAAGATAGGAAAAGGTGGAAAGCCCTAGTAAGAAAAATAGAGGAAGATGAAGAAACCTAATTTAAAAATGTATACAATTGGTATACCTATGTAATTAATAAGTCATGGGCCTCTAAGGCCTGTAGAACTGTAATATATATATATATATATATAAATTCCCTTGAAGCTAATTCCAATAAACCATGAATCGTTATATAAATAAGAATGAGGAAGGTTAATTGCACGTACGAAGTCAAGTTCAGAGCGTGAAATAAACATAAATAGTATTATTTATATTTACTTATGATGAACTTGACTCGTCGTATAAATATGCTAACGATAGTGTTTTAAGAGGCATTCCAATTATCGATCCTCATTATAATTATGATTACCATTACTATTAATATTAGTGTTAGCACTAAGTAGTTCAATGTATATTAGTAAGTTAAAGTAATAAACAGAACGTGTCACAGTGCTACAGGTAGTTGTTATATTCCTGTAAGATGACCCACCGAGTGACCAGCAACACCACCTATTCAGAGGCCCTTCCACACCCATAATCTACCAAGTATCCATCGACGATACATTCATTACACTTCTATATAATAGGCCACCTGGAGGGATTTTCAGTAGTTGTGATGATTGTATTATTTCCACTCCAGTGCTTCCGTCTGAGTGCTTGTAAGTTCTCACAGAAGCAGAGTATGTGAGTATTTGTTTTTTTGTGAGTATTTTTTCTGCACATAGGTTCACCAACTTTGCCCATCCTGTGCACTTTGCTTCACCAGGGTTCAGTGTCCAGTCACCAGGTCGGTAACTGTCTTAAAATTTCTCTTACCAAGTTTCAACAGCCTAGACGAGAGTTCCTTCTCTACCGTATTCAGTAAATCCTTAGAATGGAGGTGTCCTTATGTCAGCCTCCATTTGAGTTGGTGTTCCTTAAGTAGCCAGTTCCATAGTGAGACCAATCATCACTTATGGAGCCATTGACTGGTGTAGTAGAACTAGCCTATTGACGACGAGAGAAAACCTCTCCAAAATTCAAAGACTAGCCTGTATATGCATTACAGGAGCAATGAGAACATGCCCAACGGCAGCCATGGAAGTGATTCTCAACCTCACCCCTTTACATATGGTGGTGGAAAGTGTTGCAGAAAGAACAAGATACAGACTAAGTAGAGAGGAAATCATTTAAAAAAAAACACCTTCTCACTTCTTAGAAATCAGACAACCTGGGACATGCCACAAGACGGTATGATGAAAAAATATAACTTTTCAAAGAAATTCGTTACGGAAATGAGCAACAAGAAGGAATGGGATCCAAATACCATTACCAGACTTGGAAAGAACGCCATTAAATGGTACACAGACGGCTCAAAAGCAATAGAAGGAACTGCGGGATAGGAGTGTTCGGGCCAGGAACCAAACACTCTGAAAGCTTGAGGAAAACCCCAAGTATCTTTCAAGCGGAAATCCACGCCATAAGAAAGTGCGCCCAGTTCAATATTGATAAGGGATACAGAAGACAAAGGATTATCATAATGTGTCGGATAGTCAAGCAGCCATTAAGGCACTGAGCTCTTGTGTAATCAGTTCCAAAATGGTGTGGGAATGCCTAGACAAACTCAATGAACTAGGCGAGAACAACATAGTCACCTTACTATGGATTCCAGGACACACTGGAATAGAAGGAAATGAAATAGCAGATGAACTAGCAAAGAGGGGGACTGAAATACCTTTCTGGGGGCCCGAACCCTTTTGCGGAATCAGCCCCAATGTAATATTGGAAGAAATAAGTAAAGCCGAGAAAATGAGAAGATCTGACCATTGGAAAGATCTAGTAGGGCTTATACAATCAAAGACTCTTCTGGGTGACTACAACCTGTTGAGATCAAAAGAATGCATAAGTCAAAGTAAAACTGCGCTAAGAGTTTTAACAGGGATCCTGACGGGACATTGTCGCCTGAATGGGCACCTGAAAAAGCTCAAAATAGT
>CAJUYI010000744.1:1137-17588 GCA_910591695.1 Galerucella pusilla
TACTGTAGATATTGGTCAGCAGAGAATCCTAATTGGATGCGTGAGACACATACTCAGTACCCTCAAAGGTGAACGTTTGGGCCGGTATCATAGGCGACCATATTATTGGTCCTATATTTATAAATGGAAATTTGACAGCTGAAAAATATTTAAATATGCTTAGAAATGAAGTTATTCCTGCGTTGGCAAACTTATATCCCAGCGCAATAGCTCCTAGCTTACCGAATGAAAATGTTTGGTTCCAGCAAGACGGGGCAACACCCCATTATGCTTTAATGGTAAGAACTTATTTAGATGAAATCTTCCCCAATAAATGGATTAGACGAAGAGGTTCTATTGAGTGGCCAGCTAGATCGCCAGACCTTACGCCGTTAGATTTTTTTCTGTGGGGTTATCTCGAGAACAAAGTATATGCAACACAACCAACTAGCATTGTAGACCTCAAAGACAGGATAACTACAGAAATACGGAATATTCCACCTCAAACTTTGAACAAAGTTAAGGAGGAGTTCTATAGGAGACTGTGCTATTGCCAACAACTAGGTGGAGAGCATTTTGAGCATTTATTTTAATGTATTAAAATCAAATACATCAGGTATTTTATGTATGTGTTTAAAAACTGTAAAAATAAAAATTTCACCCTGTTTAATTCATAATTCACCACACATTATTTAGTTTGTTGGAATCGGTTCATTAAGAGGATTTCAAAAATATGCAAATATACAGGGTGTTTCATTAAAAAAAACAACCGACTACGGTGAATCACCCTGTACATTTAAATATATGTTTACATAACGCACAACTCAGTAAAAGTTGACGTGTCTCGGTATTTTTTATAATTTTCTAAAATAATGACATGAAGAATTTTTTTCCATAAGAGGTGTCCGCACTGTATATAAAAATAGGATTAATATCCACTTTTCATAAATAATAATTGACCCTAAACAACAAAGTACAGACCTGACGAGAACTGTCAATGGGACAGTAGAAAAAGACGTAAGACACATTGCCGCTACTAAAGGAACGCCTTCATAGTATTCTGAACACCATATTGATAGGTTGCACTTGTGCGTAATCTAAACTTCAAACAATCAAATTTTTTAAGTCAAAGATTAGGGTTAACGTTTGTAATACATTTAAACGGTTCATTATTGTGATTCACAGACCTGCCTTTTTTCCATTTCTTCCTACGTAATGTGTTAGAAGGACGTTAACAATCGATGATACACACCAAAAAGGCTATTGAATGAACCATACACAACATTAATATAAATCGTCACGAAATTCCAGCAACTTTTCGAATGGGATTCATTTGAATATATCAGATTTTTTTTTCGACAAAAAACTGATTTCTTAATGCAAATATTTAACTCCATTCTGAACATCCTGTACCTATTCGCAATTACGGAAGTTTGCATTTATTAGATTCCTATAATCGATACCTAATAAATGGTTTTAATATTCATATTAGGGACAAAGTAGACATTTTACCCCAATTTTTAAGTTCAAAAATAATAGGGGGAAGAGGATCCAGCAATTCTCTTATGCAAAATGGATCTTGATTAAATTTTTCCTAATATGGGATATGTTGTAGATTTTGATCTCCCTGAACAAAAGTTGCTATGGGCACATTTCAGTTAATTGACTAGTTCTTGAGATACAAGTCGTTAAAGTTGGAAGGTAGCGTTTTTTCAAAAGTAATATTTTTTTGGAAAACTTTTTGAGTATAAATGATTTGCATGACTTGTTTTTTATCAATGAGGCATTAGTTTTATGACTAATATTTGGACCAAAATATTGATTATTAGAACTGAAATGGCCGATAAACACTCTGAGTGATGAAAACAGGGGAGAGTGAAAAATTTTAAATTGATGATATAGTTTTTCCAAAGCCAGTTAGGTAGCTTATCGGTTTAAAAGTACCGACAAGCTGCCCTATGAATCCAAAAAAAACCATCTTCGCTGTCAATATCTGTTTTATGATTAATAATTGAGGAGCATCCACGCAAAAGTAAACAAATCCATTTTCACCACAAAATGAGATAAATATTGCGTCATGTAGACCCCGATCATCTTTATGAGATCTCATGACCAGTTTTTACCAAAAGTACATGAATCCTTTTATAATGGTGTGGTGAAATCAGGAACTTCAACCAAAGAGCAACAAATCCGTAAACTATTAATTTGCGTCAGTTTCAGAAGAATTTCTTCCAAAAAGCAACAAATCCTTGCAGAAAATACGAAGGCGCTGTTAAGAACCATGCAAAAGTGAACAAATCCAGAGGTATTTCAGAACTGCCTACTAAACATTATATTTTATACATAATGTGTCATCTGTGAATGCAAGTTGTCTGAACATGTCTTAGTGTTTGAATCAATTTGAACTGGAGTGAACACGTGGATTGCGAAAATTCCCGTTTTCTATTTTGAAAGATCCCTTAATAACTGTTGATATTAATTGCTCGTTAGTGTTAAACAATCTAAAAAAGGAGGTAAGTCTGTGCCAAAATAAAATTATTTATCCTTTTCTACCTTATTTTTCCTTTGAGTATCTAAACTACTAATCTTGCTTGCTGATGGATGCAGATAGCGGGGGAGGGCCCCAGGGCTCTTCCCCTTTCAATTTAGCTTATAACAAATTCTTAATAAAACATTATACTTATGGTGATACAGGACCATTCATGGTTCTCATAAAATCAAACCTAGAAGATAAAAATATTGGTAACATCCACCCAATCAAAATAGGAAGAGAGTTAAGAAAAGCAAACGTCCAAGGTATATCTAAAATTACACGTAAAGGAAAACAAATACTCGGCATTGAGTTTCTGTCAGTTAAAAGCGCCAATGATTTCATAGACTCAGAATTTCCAAAGGCTAATAACTTGGAAGCAGCTATTCCAGTTAGTTTGGTAACTTGCAGAGGAGTAGTAAGAGGTATCCCAGTAGACATAACACCAACAGAGTTCTCTGAACACACCAAATCTTGTGCTAAAATAATATCTGTCAGAAGAATCAACAGAAGATCTAAAGATCAAGAAGGCAACACAGTTTACATACCAACTGAAACCATGATAGTCACATTCTCAGGAAAAAAACTCCCTAAGGACATAAAAATAGAGTACTACTACTCAAAAGTATCTACCTATATATCACCTGTAATCCAATGTACTAGCTGTCTGAGATATGGTCACTTCCAAACTTCATGTCGCAGTAAAAACCGCTGTGCCAACTGTGCCGAAGAACATGAAACACAATCATGTGGTAAAAAACCTATCTGCATCTACTGTGGAGAAGAGCATCAAGCTACATCAAGAACATGCCCTGAATATGAAAGACAGAAAGATATCAAGAGAAAAATGGCTTTTGAAAATTTACCCTATTATGAGGCAAGAGCTCAATGCCCAAAGCAGTATGGAACCATACAAAAACAAACAAGAGAACACTCTACTAACAATTACAATTATCGCTCTGATAATTTCCCCAACCTAAATCCAACTAAAAACAAAAACAACGGGACAGAGGCTCATGAAAGACACGAATCATATAAGTCTTATGACCCATCTAGAAGAACTAAGTATTCGATAATAGCCAAATCACCAAAAAGAAAACAAGAACGTCAGATATATTCGCCCCCTATGGACAAAAAAACCTATCAAGATATCACCTTTCCATCACCCACAAGGATGTCTGCAACCACAAGCAGATCCCTATATGACCACATTAAGGCAAACAGCAGTAGTACAACGGAAGACGCTGAAGAAGTAATTGATGAAACATCAACAAAAGTAACTCAATCTTCAGTACTGGAAGAAAACAGTACAATAAAAAAAAACTATTTAAAGAAATGGACGAACTATACAATACCCCTATGATGGAACTAGAGGAGGAGCAGGCAGATAGCTCCCCAGATGAGCTCCTGAGCATCTAACACAAAAAACAAACCAAGGTTTATGAAAATAATTACATGGAATATAAATGGACTAAAAAATAAGCAAATAGACCTTAGACATATTATGTTCGAATATCAACCTGATATATTCTTTATTAATGAAACCCACCTAAAAACAACAGATAAAATATCTATTCCTAACTACACAATGATTAGACAAGACAGACATGATGGTTATGGTGGAATTGCATGTTTAATAAATAGAAACCTACCATATAATACTATTGATATAAATCTTAATCTACCTGAAAACTTCCAAGTACAAGGAATCCTAATAAAACAAAAATACAAAATGTTTAATACTTATTGTCCACCAAACATAACACCAACTACAAAAAACTACTTAGATTTACTGGAATATTGTCAGGAGTCGGCTATATTGAGTGGAGATTTAAACACCCAACACTCAGTATGGGGATCCTCTTACACTAATCAGAGAGGAAGAAACTTCATTGAGGCCCTAAATATGTCTGATAGTAAATTGCTTAATGACGGAACAAGAACTAGAATAACTCCCACTGGAAATAGTTGTCCTGACTTAACATTGTGATCACCCAACTTGCTGCTCCAATGCAGCTGGGAAACCATCAAAGATCCCGGTAATAGTGACCACTTGCCAGTGTTAATAAGAATTATGAAAACTGGAGAATTATCAATCAGCAATCCCAAAGGAAAATGGAATACCAAATATGCAAATTGGAACAAATTTGAATCATTACTCGGAGACAACATTAAGGAAAACTCCTATGATGAATGGACAGAAAACTTAAAAAAAGCTGCTAATGAATCAATCCCCAAAATCAACATAACCCATGGAAGCTCCAAACATATAAAAAACCCCACCTGGTAGGATTCCTCTTGCGACATAGAAGTAAAGAAACGAAAAGAAGCTTTTAAAAACTATAGAAATTTTTCAAGTGAAGATAATTTTTTGAAATTTAAAAAAACAGCGGCACAAACAAGAAGGTATCTTAAGAAAAAAAGAACGGAAGAATTTAAGAAATTATGCAACAGCCTAAACAGGGAAACTCCAATTTCAACAGTTTGGAAGATTATCAAAAAATTCAACAATAATTATAGTCCGAAACATCACCGCTCGCACTCGGAACAATGGGTACTAGATTTGTTAAATTCACTAACTCAAGCAGACGAACCTATTTATCCCACAAATGAACAAATCGTAGATATGTAATTTAGAATTTCAGGAAATAACACTAGAAGAAATAAAAATAGTATTACAAAAAAAAAGGAAACACAACACCAGGGATTGACGACATCAACTATTCCATTCTACAACATCTCCCGGACTCACAATTAAAATACCTACAAAAACTATTTAACAAAATTTTAAAAGAAGAAGTTGAAATTCCCAACACATGGAAAACTCAAATAATTGTTCCTATTTTAAAAGCTAACAAAGAACCAGATCTATTCAACAGCTATAGACCGATCACTCTAAGCTCTTGCATCTCAAAAGTATTGGAAAACATTATACAATCTCGTTTAGATCATTACTTAGAAAATATACACACATTTAGCAGCCTAGAAAATGGTTTTAGGAAAGGCAGAGGAGCAATGGAAAACTGCATGTTTCTCTCATCATACATATATAGTGCTTTCACAAACAATGAAGCAGTTGTAGCAACATTCTTAGATATATCTGCAGCCTTCGATAATGTATCTATTCCCATCCTTACTAACTATCTGACTGAACTTGAAATACAGCCATACATTGTAAGATTTATTAATAATATGTTAATAAACAGGAAAATCATGATTAGATCACTAAATACAGGAGAACTTTCTACAGCTAGGTACTCAAATCAAGGGCTAATGCAAGGATCCCCACTTTCTCCGCTATTATTTAATATATATATGGCTGAACTCAATGAATTGAATTCCCAGAACACTATAATCCTCCAGTTCGCAGATGATGTAGTACTATTAACTAGAGGAAAGAATATTGAACAATCCATTGAACAAATCCAATGGAAACTGAATTAAGAGTAAATCAATGGCTTAGAAATCATGGACTTACAATCTCAAAACAAAAAACAAAAGCAATGCTTTTCACAAAGGGAAGAAGACATCACCGATTCAGATCAATTACACTGGAAAGGCACAACATAGAGTGGGTCAATCAATACAAATATCTAGGAATCATATTTGACAAACATATGAACTGGACCTCTCACATCCAAAACATCATCTCCAAAGCTAATCAAGGAATAAACGTATTAAAAAGTGTCACAAGAGTATGGTGGGGATCTGATCCAAATACTCTGCTCACACTATACAAGGCGATTGTAAGATCCCACTTAGATTATGGAATGATATGTATATTCAAAACTACAAAAAAAAATTGGGAAAAACTAAATAAAACACAATACCAAGCATTACGAATAGTATTAGGACACATGAGAAGCACACCTAGGAAAGCTATTCTTTCAGAGGCAGCAGAAACACCACTCAGTATACGTAGATCCTGGCTGGCAACAAAATTTATTTCAAAGCTTATGTCCCTTACACATGACAAAATTCTTAATGCAACACTGGAATTCTATGAACTCTACAATGAGGGCAATGTCTACTGGAAAAAAACTGAAACACCAGCTATAATAGAAGGCCTCAATTTTTCTCGAATGTATATAGATACAATTTACAAAGGAAGGAAACTACCATGCTATCAATTTCCATATGAAGCTCAAGTTGAGAAAATTGACTCTTAACTAATTTATCTAAAACAACACATAATGAAGCGAATTTTAAACACCTAACAAAAACTAAATTCGCAGGCTCTACTCTAGTGTTCACTGATGCTTCAGTAGATCCAGCAGATGGTACATGTGGAATCGGAATTTATTGTCAAAATCCAGCCATTAATATAAGTCGCAGACTAAGTAACAACACTCAAATTACAACTGCAGAAACACTGGCAATCAGGGAAGCTATTCGTATTGCAGGCACTTACACGGATAAACTAGCAGTAGTCACTGATTCTCTTAGTGCAATGCAAGCGATAGAAAGAACTGGAATAAATAAAGACTCAGACTATATTACAATCGCAACCCGACAAGAAATCCTTGATATGACATGCAATATTAATTTAATCTGGATACCAAGCCACACTGGCATCATCGGTAATGAGAAGGCTGATAAACTAGCATTAGAAGGAAGACTTCAGAATAATATCACTCAAAATAATCTAATCCACTCTAACAGATTCTTAGGATTTACTAAAAAACGTATCTGGGAAAAATGGGATAACATGTACAAAGAATGGCCTCAGGGACAATTCTACTCCTCAATTCAACCTACACCACTTAAAAAAACCTGGTTCTCACAAATACGATACAAAGGCAGAGATAAAATTACATGTGTTGGGAGAATGAGAACTAATCATTGTCTCACTCCAGTACATTTACACAGAATCAAAATCACAGACAATCCAAATTGCATATGCGGCCAAGAAGGCAACCTTAATCATATAATTTTTGACTGTCCAATGAATGAAACCTCCTGTAACAACAGATACATAAAAGCATCCATACATCATCAAGGACCAGTTAACATCCAATCAATTCTTACTACTCCAGGATCCAAACTAATGCAGTTTGTTATTGAAGACCTCCTTAAAAATGGATTCAAACCTTGAAGAAAACTAGTTTAAGTTAAGTATAATTATTAACTATTTATGAAGCTTCTGCTTTTTTGCATGATTTGCTTGCTTATGCTTAGCCTTAGCTGTACTGACTTTTTTTACTATGCTTGTAGTTCTGCAATACCTTTAGTTATTCCTCTTTAACCTTGGCTTAACCCTCCTATACCAAAGCTTTGACAGCCACAAAGCAAAATAATCCTTTTATCATTCCCAGTTACTCTACGCAGTGAAGGGCACGGACTTGACTCCGGACGTGTTTAAGACACACCTTTCATGAAGCACTTAATTGGACAGCCGTTTGAAAAGACGCGAGTCCACGAATAAAGAGAAGAAGAAGAAGAAGAACATGTCTTAGTGCAACGATTATACACCCTACAGGATTGCTTATTTCCATTCAACTCTGTGTTCGCCTCGCTCAAGTCGGACAAATACGTCATCACTGGACCTAGCCTTTTTAATTTCATGGTTTATCGTTTGTTTACAAAGTGTGTTTTGACGATATTTTATCCGTTTTTTCAATTTTGAAGGTGTTTATTAATAATTGTCAATCAAGAAAGTCTATAAATACGAAGCACATTATTTCAGTGTAAATACAAAATTTTTGGATTCGCGTTTCAATTTATACATTTCCCCATGCAAGCAAAAATTAAAATTAATTTAAAACTAAAACTTAGAACAGAGAACCATGTAATGTAGATGATCATGCAAAAAAATAAGAAATTAAGATATAAGCTGAAACTGAAAAGAATGCCTTAGCTTCTCAGTTTCTGGCATAAACATCTACATTACATGGTTTTATAAGTTCCTAGTTTTAGTTTTAAAGTAATGTAAGTTTTAATTTTTGCTTGCATGAATCCACCTTTGTAAACTTCGAACAAGTATTAGGATTATTTATAATAACTATCAATCCCAGAGAAAAAAATGTTTGAAGAAAAAATGTGTGAGTACCACAAGAGATGATAGAGGTTTTAAAAAACTGTTTATTAATAAATTTTTTTATTAGTGCATAAGGCGTCTATTTTATTTTCCCCATAAGAAAAAAATATAGAATTCTGAGTTTACCCATCAATTAACTCATAAGCACATCTCGTAGATTTGCTTCTGTTTCTGTGCAAAATAAATTATAAGCAAGTTTCTTCAATTCAAATTTATTGTTTCAAACGTCTATTTATATTTTATAAGTACTTATACTACTAAATATAACTTCTTAAAATAACATATTTCACCCAAAAAAATTAATTTATAATTATTTTTTGCAAATAAACTAGAAAAAAGTGGAAAATATTAACGATTGCAGTATATTTTAAATCGGTCGAGGTCCACTGGTGACGTAAGCACCGACGAAAGATTCAAGCGAATAAGCAATCCTGTAGGGTTTATAATCGTTGGTCTTAGTGGTGCAAACTGCTCCGCGATTTTGGTTAATAGCCATAGGCAACGATAGAGACCACCACGCCTGCAAATATATATTTCACTATTGCATCAGCTGGAAGTGTTTGGAGTAATTTATTGGTTTTTAGTGATTTATTTATTGATTTATTATTTCAAATGGATGACTCTTTGATCTCATTAGGTGAGGGTAACAGTGGATCTCGAAAAAGACAACGGAAGCCTACTAAAAGGGAGATGTAGAACAGGAAAGAGGTTGTGACTGTTTATGTGAAGAACCTTTAATGTTCATGATATTTTCCCAAGTAGGAATAGAATACAAGTTTTTGTTCATTTGTAACGTTTTTCTAAGGTGATTGAAGAAATATTTTTTTGCTTGAAACGGCTTTAATTATATTATGTCAGTCAAAAGAGAACAATTCCAACCGGCTGGTCAAGCAAAACGATACAAATCCTCACATTTCAAGCAAAAGTAAACAAATCCATATCATTATATCGAAAAACTCCTTTAATATTTTAGCAAAAATAAAATAAAAATTGTAGCATATTTTCTGATATTTTAAAAAAAAATGTAGCAAAAATGAAACCCCAAATTTTTCCAAAATTGTGACTACAGCAAAAAATATCGTTTTAGGCAGATATATTTCAAATGGATTTGTTTACTTTTGCGTGGATGCTCCTCAATTGTTTTCCTATTCCTGATGTTTTTATTCCCATAGAATATCCAACCAAAAATGCTACCCAAGCAGTAAAAATATTCTTGATGACCCACATTTTCTCAACAATGACATTTTTTTCTACTAAATTATTTATCTTTCTGAGATAATCTCTTCACCAAAACACAATTTCATCACTCTCAATTAAGACAGTATTCTGCTTTGTTTTTCATTGCCAAAATTAAGTTCTTTCGTTGTAATCCACAATTAGCTCCTATTTGCTTATACCTAATTGGTATATCCATATCTTCTATGAATTTTGGAATTTCGTTTATGGAAAGAGGATATTTAAAACAAAACAAAAAACCACGAAAAAAATTAATTTCCTCATAAGTATCAGTAAATATTAAATATTCAATCAACCCCAATAAACGATAATATAGCAGCATATTTTTTTTCTCGAATTTTTAAATTTTTGCATAAAGCAATTAACAAGTTATTAAAAGGCTATCAAGAGAGTTAGAATAGTACCTAGGTACCCATGTAGTTTAGGCAATTATAATAAAAATGACTCTCTTCAGAATGACATTTAAAAAAGATGGACGTACCGTCTATATTCAGTAGGTAATTACATCCATGTATCACTTTCTAGATTTGTTTTGTTTGTAAACAATCTAAAACTTTTAAAAAGACAACTAAATACCCACACACTACACATTGATAAAATTAATTTTCGACTATTAGTTCTAATTCTTTAAAAAGTTCCGTAAGTTTTTGGGCAATTTCTTAACCTTTAATATTTTATAACCACATGCATATTGCAAAACGAATTCATTTTTTTATAGTACTACCTATACAACAATCATACATCAAACCTCTAGTTCAAACACGTAGGTAAATGTTTATAAATCAAATAATTCAAACAAATAGAATCTAAAATAACTTGTACTCCAGTGGCCTTATTAAAAATATTCAAGAACAGCCATTAAAAATTAGAGATTAAAGTACATTTGTAATATTTCCATAATTCCGTAATTACGAACCTGTTATAAAAATTATTACACGTGCCCTAGCGACAAGGCCATCAGTTCCTTCTCAATAAATCCAATGACCTAGATATTAGAAGGTCGAAAAAGTACCGAATTTTTTTGTCTATATTTTATGCCATGAACAGTTCTTAGATACGTCAGTAGGGCAGGAAATTTAACTTACTGACTGATAAAAAGTATGTTGAGATAAATCTAAGTAATACACGTAATAGGTATACCAAAATGATTCACACCGTGACAACCACAAAGTACATTGTGACTTTACGAAACAGCTATACATGGAAGATATCTCAATGTAAACACTTAAAAATCACCCTTTACATACCTGCCACTTTTTTTGCTGGTATCAATTTGCCCGTACGGGAGATGTAGGCTAATCCTGCACTGCGTAGATGCTTCTGGAGTTTTCTTTTGGACTTGGGAATGCCCCTTTTGTCGAGACGTTCTAACATCGCAGTTGATTTTGTCGCCATTATTATTCTACACTCACTTGTGGCGCTAACAATAATGAACTAAGTGGAAGTGAGTGGAAGCGAGAGGTCCAGAACTATCATATTTTTAAATATCTAAAGTCACAAACGGGCAACTGAATATCCTCCGTTGCCTAACTTGCTAATTATTACAATTTACTCTATAAATATTATTTTATATTGCCAAGCATTTAAAAGCATATTATTATTCAATGAGAATGTGCAAGTAGATAGGTAAATATTTTTAAAATTTATGTTTTATTTTGGTCAAACTTTCTCAAATAAATTTGTCAGTAGGAGTATCTAATTAAAATATAATTAGTTTTCACTAACTTCGTAGTAATGCTGTCATTTTCTTTTTGCATGAAGAAATATAGGTATTGAAGAATCAACATATTTGTTAAGTGTGTGTGTATACTGTGTAGGTACCTACCTACTTTATTGCATTATTATGTAGTAGAATTGATATCAATAAAATGACTTTAGTTCATTTGGAAATATACTTCTGATTTAAACGTTCTTAGTTACATCTATTATACCCAATAACAATATAACTGTGTAGTAATTTCAAATAAATTGAAAAAGTTGCTTTCTATAAATTTAGATTATTTTCTAGCACACTGATACGACAACAATGTTATCGAATTTGTGACCGTAGATTACTAGATTTATGTGCGAGAGAGAAGTCCGATTATCGCGTGGTCATAATTCGTGTTATTTTCGCGAACCGTCAATAGATCGCGTTCATTATAAAAAAAGGATTATTTAAAATATTTTTCGAGACCCAGGCGGCCTTGTGCAACGTACATCACCATACACGACATAGTTTCAATGTTAGATATATACTACGTGGTATTATATACGATAAGAACAAATACACCATTAGGCGTTTCCCCGCAATTTAGATACATTCTAATAAATAATTATATACAGGGTATAGTTGAAAAATAAGCTGATATTGATGGTATTAAGTTACTTGTTAAACATGGGACTCGAATACCTATAGCTATAGGTAGATCAAATTTTTGTAACATTCATTTATGTTTAGTGAAACCTTCAATATATCGCTTATGCAGTGTAATTCAGTGAAAAACCGACATAAAATATCACTAATTATTGGCATTCAAATATCATAGTCACTGCCTATTCATTTGCTTAGGAACGTAGGTACTTATGTGCAACTGTAGATTATTTTCTATATTCTATATCATCTATATGTAAATAGGAAATATAATATAATCTACAATTAAGGTTATTGGATACAGTATTTCAGCACTAATACTAATATTTTGAAAAATATACAAGTACCTAAGGTTGGCTAAATGGATTGCGATATTTTCAAATCTTTTGTGGTTCGTTGAATCTAGGTTACATTCTCTATCCCGACTTTTTATTTAGCTAATCAGGCTTGAGTCTGAACCTTTCATGTAGTAGTTTCTTGCCTATAGTAAAAAAATCCACATATTCGCCAGGCACTCACCCTGGCAAATACCTAATGTGTTCTGCAGTCTCCTCATCTAGGTAACAGTAACTGCACATGGCTTTGTATCTCGATCTCATTAGCTTTTCGTGACCATGAACCTTACAGTGCGGGTGTCTGACCATTTCATCTACCTTTTTGTTGCCCTTATGACCCTCGTGTCTTAGTACTAGGCTACCGTGACCTTGCATTGGTTTCCAACTGCCTTTAATGCACGTAAACAATTCCATACTAGCTTAAAATTTACCTCTATGGAATCAAGTGTTTCAAGAATAGCAATGCCCTGTGCATATCGCATAAAGTAAAAATAGGTCTTGGATAAATTATAGGGTTATTCAATAAACCTTGGTCAAGAAAACTCAAAAGACAAAAATTGAATACAGAATGCTTATAGACACTTTGATTGACAAGTAATTCAGGAATCTCCAAAATATAGAAAGCGACCAATTTAAAATGAAACCAGTAAAACTATGAAACAAAAATTTTATCATCAAAAATTTAAATTGTGATATTATTAATATATACCACACTACATGTAAATGTCTCCCCTGCTAATAACTCGTAGTAGTTGATGCGGGGTTATGTATGTTTCAAATAAAAAAAATAAAAAAATTTTATATAAAAAACTAAAATTTCGAAAATGTTGCAATAAAGTAGTTTCCCATTCCAACAAACATTGTTTAAAAAAACAATAAACGGTATATAAACTTAAGAAGAATATTCAGTTAGGTACATAAAAAAATACAAAAAATTATTAATTAAAATCAATGGAATGCTCCCTATATTCTATTTTTTTTTCAATAAAAAATAACAATTGATACATTCATTAAAAAAGAGATGTTGGAAAACATAATTGTTTCGTTTGGTACTTAGATTTTGTTTCAATCAGTTTTCTCAATCTCAATAGTTTTCATTTTGCAGCTGGTTATGTCCTGGAAGATGAATTATTTGTATCTATTGCAGAATTAAACTTTTTTCTGTATACCTAACATGTTTTTGTTTGTGCTCAAAATATTTCTAAATCTGGTCATGTTCCAATTGGTATTTTAATTAATTAGAATGATGGTATTGGACACAAAAAATGAACTGTCTTCACATTGAAACATTCATCCCACAACTAGAGAAATTATGTGTACCATTTCATAGTCTATTAAAAATTGTAAGCCCTGCTATCTCCTTGAAGAGATAAAAGTAAAGGGGATGCCTTATGTACAACAAAATAGCACTGTTCAGTTCCATACTTATGAACAAAACTTAAACTACTTCTTAATTTTACATATGATGTTTTAGGAACTCTTAAAATTCCTCGTTTTTCTTTTCCATTGTATTTTAATAAATCAATATTAACACAGGTCGCAACTTCACCAAATAAGGTATTTAGAGCATCCATAATGAATTTTTTGAAATAAACTGGGGTTAATTCTGTATCAGTCGGTTTGGTAAATTCCCTAAAACAGAACAATTTCTTTATCTAACCTCGTTGCTACAACCTATCTCGAAAATTTGAATTTAATCTGAATTATATACATGTAGTTCAGTGTACTATACTATATTAAATATGTACTTACAAAGAAATATCTAAGTAGAAGTATTCCGACATCCTAATACTTACTGTTAAGTATATTTTCTAAAATAAGGTTTTATGGATATGATTACAAACATTTTTGTTTACGATTTTCAATAATCAATATAATCATGGATTACATGGGATATCCACTATCCATTACAGATTACAGAACAGCTGACAGCTGACTTCTGACTTTGACATGTAATGACCATAGTTGTAGCACAGAGTACACCATCTAGATGGTGTACTCTGTGGTTGTAGTTGTAGTCGTTGTAGCATGGAGTTGTAGTTTCTCTTTCTATGATGCATTATGACACAAGGCTGACATTAGACAAAATGTTGTAGCCTGTGTGCATGGAGATGCCTGTGTGGTTGATTGTTTTTCAAAATAAACTCTTGAAACATTCAGGTATTCATTGTGAAGTGTAATGGAAGTTAAACAAGAACCAGATGTCTCTATTGAAGAGCATAAATTTGACATCGAAGAAATTTTATTTCCAAACGTAATTGTCAAAGAAATTTGGAATAATGAGAAACAGGATAACCAAATAAGTGGTGCAATAAAAACCGAATTGGTTTCAATAAAACAGGAAAACTTTTCAGATTTCGTACGGGAGATAATTCAAGAAAATATTGACAAAAATATTGGTTGGAAACTCAAAAAGCATACTGCAAATATTCAAAATAATTTAAATGAGAAAACTGAAAAGGTACCTCTAATCAAACAAGAGACAAATGTCCCTTTAACTAGTAATCCAAAATTTGAAGAATGTAGTACTTCAGTTCAATGTAATGTTTCTAATAAAACACACTTACACAACATTGAAAACAAAATGAAATATTTAAAATATAAATGCAATAATAGGAGAACTAAATTGGATGGTAAGTAAAATTAATAATTTCTAGAAATTTATAATTTTGTGAATATCTGTTGGATCTCCTGTATAGGAGGTTACTTTAATCTCAGTTTAATGATAACTGATGTTTAGACTTTATAGTTGATTGATAATAAATACATCAATATTTCTAAACATCAGATGGGTATTGCAGAAATCTTTTGTCTCTGTTATGTTCTGCAAACCTGTTGATGGTCATATGCACTGTTTACACTTAATCTAGTTCATATTTTGAGTTGGCATGCACATCATCAGTGGTAGCTGAGTGCAACAATTATCTAGATTACACAAATTTTAAATATTTTGAAATTTTATTTTTCTGATTTATTCTCCAATTACAGGGGTATTGTTAAATGCAAATATAATAAGAATACAGAATCATTTCAATGGTATTATCATCTGTCAAATTTGTGGAAGTGTTTATACAAAGCAAGACGAATTTTCTCTTCATTTTTCAACAAATCATTATATAAAATGGAAGACATTATATAAAAGTAGATTGAACAAGAACAAGCTTGATAAAAGGCAAGTTTTGGACAAAAACCGTTCTCATCAGCAACATCTACATTCAGATCAAGTAAGCATCAATAGTGTCAAAAATGGTGAAAAACGTGAATTGTGTTTAAAAACCATTTCAAATCAAAATAGTTTTAACCATTCCTCTGGTAAAAAAACATTCGAATGTAATATTTGCTTGAAATATTTTTTGCATAAAAATGATTTATACCAGCACTGGCTCTTAGACACAGAGAACCATCCCTTTAATTGCATCATTTGCTTAAAATCTTTTTTACATAAATCTAGTTTGGACTCACACTCGCCGTGTCAAATAGCGAAAAAAGCTTTCAAATGTGTCATTTGCTTGAAATCTTTTTCAAGAAAGTATTCTTTCAATATTCATCTACGTAATCACAGTGAAGATAAACTGTTTAAATGTGAAGTATGCTTTAAATCTTTTTCATCTAAATCTGATTTAAATAGACATGCTCGTTGTCATAATATAAAGAAACAGTTTAATTGTGATATGTGTTTAAAGTCATTTTCACATAAAAACAAACTAATTCGTCATTTGCTTTGGCACACTGGAGAAAAAAAACCATTTAAATGTGACATTTGTTTAAAATCTTTTTCCAAAAAACAAAATTTGGATGTACATTGCTGTTGTCCTAATGGAGTGAAGCCATTGAAATGTAGAATTTGTTTAAAATCTTTTCCACAAAAGGTCACTTACAACTTACATTTGCCTTGTCACCCAGCGGAAAGACCTTTCAAATGTGAAATTTGTAACAAATCTTTTGTATGGAAAAGTAATTTGAATTCTCATATGCGTCTTC
>CAJUYI010000744.1:27588-51262 GCA_910591695.1 Galerucella pusilla
GTCTTGTCAAAATAGTTTGTGACGTCACGTGGACATGCCCTATTGATTCACGAAGCAGCTTGCCATACCATATTCCAATTTCTGAGTTTGACAATTAAAACTATTTGCTGGTTTTTTGCCGAATCCGGCTCGAGGTACCAAATTTATGTGTGGGAATAAACGAACATTTATCACTCAAACACATAAAGCTTCAATAGCTCTTACTTAACTTGGAAGGTGATTATAAAAATGAAAAATAATTTGATATACATACATATATTTTTTTACTTGACAGTTGTTTATTAGCAACACAAACAATATCACCAATATCACCTTAAAAATTAAACAACAGGTTCTAAAAATAAAAGATAATAAAATATATAGTATAGCAAGAATAGTTAAAGATAAGCAAAAATGATTATGTAATAAGCGAAATACACACACCTAACCTAGAGGATTTCAGAGGAGAAAACTAAGAAAATCAAGAGATCTTGCACGCGAATATGAAATTCAGTACTATTTTTATCCTACACAATAATTGCTGGTAATATTTCATACAAAATTGTATTTACCTTACACCAACGTTACACATTACATTAAGGTTTTTTTAGCGAGTGATTGGTCATAAAAAGTTAATACCGATCAATTTTTTGCCACGAACAGTTAATACCGAAATGTCAAATCAGTGACCGCGGTAATAACTTCAGTTACCATAGTCCATAGGTGGGTTACTGGCAGTGGTTATAACCCCCACTTTTGTTTTAAAACGTGAATAACCGCTTGTTACCGCAAGTAGCCGCTGGGTTTTAACCAGCTGCTCGCTAAAAAACCCTTATTATTTCATCTGATTCAGGCTCCATAAATAGTCTCCATGTTCCATAACTTCAAACAAACATCAAAATACGACAACTTATGATTGAATAGATGAGTTCAGTCATTGATTAAAAAATAATTTAATCTATGGTTCAGTCTAAGGTCAGTATGGCCAACAAAAAGTGGTTTTTCTGACAAGAATGACAGTTAAGGTCTACGCTTCAAAACATGAGATTTTTGCATGTCTTTTATCCATGGAGCTAGTATTAAGAGGAGTCGCTACGCCTGTCATAAAAGTGGTATCGGTTTCGCCATTTTACTACCACTTCTCTGTCAACTTGACATTAGTATTGTTTTGTGGATGTGAATTGGGTATTTGTGGATTTTCTTTTTGTTAGTGTTGTTTTTTTCTATTTTAATAATTGAACAATAATGGTTTCTTGTGCTTCACGAAGTTGTACAAGTAGAGACAGTGTAAATACGAAAAAATCATCAGGAACAACATATTATAGGTTAGTAAACAATCGAAAGGACTGTACTGGAATATATTTCTTTGTGCTCCAATAAGTTTTATTCAACTTTATATTATATTTAATGTTTGTAGATTTCTTAGAACTCCATCAATAAGAGATATGTTGTTGATATTTGTAAAAAGAGGTTCTTGGCAGTCAACAAAATACCTACAGTGTTTCTATATTATCAATTTCACTAGTGAATATATGTTTATTGATTGAAAATTTAAATAGTCCGGCTCTGCAGACGACGCCATATTGCTCACATCACAATGTCACTCACGTGATACCACTTTCCTATTATTAAGATAGTCGACTGTGTCATCTCCTCTTAATAGTAGCTCCATGGTCTAAGGTCAGTGTGGCCAACAAAAAGTGGTTTTTCTGACAAGAATGACGGTTAATGTCTACCCCTTAAAACATGAGATTTTTGCATGTTTTTCATCATTGCGAATATCTATATTGCTTTATTAAAATAATGAATACACCTCCGAAGCGTAAATCTTGGAATTTAAAATGACTTTTTAGCTGAATACACAGCACATCGGTGGCCAAAAATTCCAGGAACTCTTGCCATGTCACCTGTTATTCTGTCACTGGTTATGTCAAATGTCAGTTATATTTATTCTTGTTGATATTCGTTTAATTGTGTACGTCCATTTTCGATTAGATTTTTGTAGCATTTCTAGTTAGTTGTATCTATATTCTTCTAATTACTTTTTCCATTGACATTTGACATAACTAGTGACAGAATAGCATGAATGAAATGGTGACATGTCAAGAGTTCCTAGAATTTTTGGCCACCGATGTTCTGTGTACTCAGCTAAGAAGTCATTTTAAATTCCAAGATTTACGGTTCGGGGGGTATTCATTATTTTAATAAAGCAATATAGATGTTCGCAATGATAAAAAACAAGCAAAAATCTTATGTTTTAAGGGGTAGACATTAACTGTCATTCTTGTCAGAAAAACCACTTTTTGTTGGCCACACTGACCTTGGACTGAAAAAATGTAGCTTCTTCTTTTTCATAAGCCTTTCAGGTGTCAAGTGTCAATTTGATCGCTACTGAAACACATGTACTTTATTTTCATTTCCACAATATATAGAATCCCATTTTTTTGTGAACTAATAATATATTTTAAAATTCAAAAATGGTAAGAACATCTATACGGTTAGATAATAGTTGACCTTAGACAATTTTTATACTTTTAGCCAAAAAATAAAATTGATAAACAAAAAGCTGTGACATTTCAATTGGTACATAGAAGTCAACAAGATCCTTTAATAGCAGATGAAGATGCACCTCAAAGAGTACTTGTACCAGTAAAAGGGAAACAGAGAAATGTAGAAAATTTTCTTAAAAAACATGAAACAGTTATCGAAGGTGAAGACTATAGTAGTGAGGATGATATACTGCCAGAAAACATACATGCTAAAAATGGGAAAGATTCGGATTACAAAGTGAAACTGCCACCTTCAGTATTTGCTTCAAAAGTTGAAGAGGAAATCGGTATGCTGGGAAAAGCTGCTCCTGTATCAGGTAAAAACAATAGATATGTAATGTTTGATGAGTGTTTTATTTTTATTGTTTATCAATATGTGATCTTGTTGAATTGATGATTATTGTTGTCTATTTCTAACCACATATAGAATTCTCTGTTCCCAAACATTTGTTCATAATTGTGTACTCCTTTCTAGGTCCCCAATTACATTTAGATCCAGAGATTGTTGCAGCTATGGATGATGATTTTAATTATTCAGATCCTGAGAATGAACTTGAAGATAATTTTATGGAATTGGCAAATGGAGTGGTTTCCAACAATCTAGAAAACGATGAAATGTCTGGCTATGACTCGGAAGATTTAGATGAAGTTAATTCTTTACTTGGGTCTGATACATCATTTGAAAAAGAGGAAACTAAATCTAGATTTACCAATTATTCAGTAACCAGTTCTGTAATAAGAAGAAATGATCAACTTAGTTTATTAGATGAAAGATTTGAAAAGGTGCATATACAATGAGCAAATATATCAACAATAATTTACTGTTGATTTTTAGATGTATGTTGGGTATGACGAGAATGAAATAGGTGCTTTGGATTGTGAAGAAATTGAAGGAGAAGTATCGGCGAATGATATATTAGTGCGTTGCATCGGTGATATGGAAACATTTCAAAATGATGATGAATTCGAAAAGAAATATGTGGCGAGTAAAATTAAAAAACAGCTTGAAAGAGACCCTGATAAAGAAGAGGAAGAATTGATAGTAGTTGCTGCAAATCCTAGTGAAAAATGGGACTGTGAAAGTGTATTGAGTACCTATTCAAATATTTACAATCATCCAAAATTAATATCTGAGGCCAAGGTAAGTTTAAAAAGTTTAATAAAATTACTAATAATCATAGCTCAATATTTTTTTGTATTTCTATTAATTTTAACGTCAATAATTGAAAAAACACATATACAGGGAGAAAAGAAGATATTAAGGCCAATCAAATTAACTCAAACCAAAAAGCAATTATTGTGACTGAAAACTAACTTTTAAGCACCTACTTGTTGAATGTCCTCACCTAACACAACAGCAACAACTGGCAATGTATTGGGAAAGAACTGCAATTTATGTAAACTAAAGATGTCCCTTAAATCAATAAGATAAAAGTTATGATTTTTTAAATGGGACACCCTATATTTTACTGTAAAACTAAAATCTGCTTCACTTCCCCATTACAACAATATGAGGTTGTAATCTGTTATACAGGGTATTTGAAAAGTTATAACCAATTTTCCAACAAAATCGTAACAAGTTCAATACTGCCCTGTTAGACTAGTCGAATTAGCTTACTTGGAAGTGAAAAAAACAAAATTGTTAACAGGATGGGAACAGTTGGAAATGGTATATAGGCGTATAATAAACGTGAAAAATATAAATGCGCGAGCAGGGGTGTTTCCAGATTTATTTGGGGGGTGAAAAGGGGTGGAATTTTGGATTATTGCGATTTCCGGCGAAAGTTGACGTCGGAAAGAAAAGTAAACAACAGAAAATTTGAAGATCATAAAAAGGTCCACAACTTTTGTGGAATTAATTTTATCATATAACCACAAAATCTTCCAGAAAAATGCGAAAAACTGCTTTTATCGTTTTTTATTTTTCATTTACACAATAATAATAATCAAGAAACTTCCGAGATAATCACGTTCCTCGGCCCAAAAAAATATTTTTCAAATTAAAATTCCACTTTGGAAAATTGTCATAGAGACTTAATTAATGCCTGCATTTTTTTGTCTTGAGTTATACTTTCTTGTGAAGTAATAAAAATATACAGTCTCCATTTAAAAACATGCTTAAAAATTGGAAAATCAAAAAATGAATTCTGCAACCATCTTTTTTTTACTGAATGTCAATAATTCGTTTGAAATTTTAAATAACTCTCAAAAACCAATTGCACTATTCGATTGTATGGAAAAAATACAAAAGATTCTTTTTTCCATTATTTGATTAGATATTTCTATTTTTAAAAGTATTTCTATGGACATACAAGTCAAATAATGACTAACTGACGCAGATCCAACAATTACAACAGTCTAAACATCAGTCATCATTAAACCGAGTTTAGGTGTTTGGTACAACTCGCCCTAAGGATCTTTTGGTTTTTTCCGTGCAATTGGGTTTTGAGAATTATTTGAAAATTTAAACAAATTATTAACAATCAGTAAAAAAATATGATTGCAAAATTCATTTTTTGCTTTTTCCAACATGTTTCTAAATAGGGACTGTATTATTTTATTATTTCACAAGAAAGTATAACTCAAAACGAAAAAATGACGACTTGAATGAAGTCTCTACGACAATTTTCCAAAGGAGAATTTTAATTTGAAAAATATTTTTTTTGGGCTGAGAAACGTGATTATCTCCGAAGTTTCTTGATATTTTTATCTGGAAAAATTTGTGGATTTTTCGGACATAAAAGGGTAAACATTCACGAAGTTTTGTCAAAATAAAATTATTATTGTGTAAATGAAAAATAAAAAACGATAAAAGCGGTTTATGATTTAAATTATATTTATTTCTGATAGTAATAATATAATCTGTCATTTTTATTCTTTATTTATTTGATTTTTTATTCACAATATAGATGTAAAATTTCAATTTTACATTTTAATTTCCATTTCAACAAAAGTAATTTTAATGAAAAAATATATTCTTCATCTGAGGTATCGCTTTCCATATCCGACGTAATGTTAAAAACTATACATTCCGGATCTATATTTTCATCGTCATCTGCAAAAATATACAAATATTTATCTTATTACTATCATCAACATATATCATGGGCAATATGGATATTTTCCCCTGATCATGAATATCAGATTGGGTATCGCATGTGTCACCACACTTCTTATCATCCAATGGCTCATCAGCTTCAATTAGGTCCATTACCGTTTCGGGGCATTCTTCGCCATCAAACAATTTTTTTTTTTTTTTTATTATACCACATTTCTTAGCAATCAAAACAACCAGTTCTATAGGCTAATTTGTTGGCTCGGGAACAGTGTGTTCCTAATGGCGTGGTGAGGTCTTCTCCAGTGAGGCTACCCCTTTAATCATTTTTCAGATCGGCTGGCCAGTTTCTTTTGAGTCTTCTGTCAATTTGCGGTTCTATTAGGGGATGGAGTAGAGGGTTGCTGTGCGATTCTAGTCTTTTGTGGTAATTACATCCTGTATAAATGGTATTCTTAGGTCTTCGTGGAGTATTAGATTTGACACGTACCAGGGTGCGTCAGTTATCATACGTAATATTTTAGACTGGCTTCTTTGGATTATTTGAGTTAACTGTATAAACCCTCACTTCGTGGAATCTACTCATCATATGGTTTTAAATGAAACTAAGTGTTTTTAAATGACTCCACAATATATATTGTGGAGTCATTTAAAAACACTTAGTTTCATTTAAAACCATATCTTTGGATTATGGTTATGTTCGACTTGCTCGCACATCCCCAGAGTTGTATACCGTACGTCCAGATTGGTTTGATGACAGCTTTGTACACGAGTATTTTGTTCTCTAGGCTCAATTTCGATTTTCTGTCTATTAACCAGTGTAGGTCTTTTATTCTTAGGTCAATTTGTTTCCGCTTCTTGAGTATGTGTTCTTTCCAGTTGAGTTTTGAGTCTAGGTGCACTCCTAGATATTTGGTGCTAGGGGATTGTGTAAGTTGGATGTTATTAAGTGTCACTGGAGGGCACTGTTCTTTTCTTAACGTGAAGGTCACTTGGACTGACTTTGTTTCATTCGTTTTGATCCGCCACTTATGTAACCAAGTTTGAATGTTGTTTAGTTGTGCCTGAAGAATCGAAGACGCTGTAGCTGGGTTTTCGTGGGCTGCAAGAACGGCGGTATCATCTGCAAAAGTTCCAGTGAATGTTTCATTGTTGGTTGGTAGATCTGCTGTATGTAGTACATACAACAGCGGTCCAAGAACACTGCCCTGCGGTACCCCGGATTTAATTGGAAAATTATTGGAAAGACTTTCATTCATTCTCGTTCGAAATTCTCTGTCGCTTAGGTAGGATCTCAATAGTTTCAGGTAGGTGATGGGAAGATATTTCTTTATTTTGAATACCAGACCTGTGTGCCAAACCTTGTCAAAGGCTTGACTAATATCCAAGAAGGCAGCTGTACAATACTGCTTGTTTTCCATTGCTGTATTTATGTTATGAACTATTCTATGAACCTGCTGGACCGTGGAGTGCTCTTTCCGAAAACCAAATTGGTGGTGAGGAATCCATTCTTCTGTTTCCGGATCTGAATTGATTCTTTGTAGCAGCAGTCTTTCAAGTATTGGCCTGTATGAGGTTACTTCGTTTGGATTTTTGCCCTCTTTTGGGATTAAGATTATTTCAGCTGTTTTAAATAGCTTGGGCCAGTAGTTTAAGCGTAAGATGGCATTGAAGATACAGAAACAAATGAAAAACATATCTGTTCTGTTCAATTTTCCACCCATAATTGACGGGACTTAATTGTGTTGGGTTTTTACGTTGGAATTGCACCAAATTTGTGAAATGTAGATCGATCTACGATACTGTTGCTCCAACTCCTTGCGTGAAGGAGGAAAACTACATGCTGACAATTTTGCAGTGCTTTTTTTTTCACTTTTAGGTTTATACTTTTGATCAAAGATTATATGTTGTAAAATCTACAGAAACCAATGACGTACAGTTTGCAATCACCTTTTTAGAGGGTAGAAAATAAGAGTTTTTAAAAATGTTCCTAGATTTTCCGAAAGATTATTTTGAACGTCATAGAGTCTGGACCGATCTCCTATGATTCTACTACCAAATGTAACAATAGGCGTACAGTTTCATAACACGGTTTCAGGGGGTAAAAAATTAGGGTTTTTAAAATTTTTCCTAGATTTTCCGAACGATTATTTTTGAACGCAATAGAGTCTGGACCGATCTCTTATGACAGGGTTCACCTGGAGAACCTGTAAAAGTCCGGGAATCTAAAGATGGTCAGGGAAAACATCATTTTCAACAGAAATAACCGAAATGTCAGGGAAATTTTTCCCCTACCTGGAATAGTATATTTCCTAACCAGTGCGGAAAGTTCCACTTTTCCGCACGAGTTAGGAACGCTATTTTTTCTAAGAGCGTGCGGAACATGTACTTTGTCGGTGGATAATATTTTGTTAGACTGTTACACTTCGTTTTCTTCTTATAATCAGTCCCATATAAGTATCGAGGAAGCTTGGTAGGCAACCATATCTTCGCTTTCTTCGTATAATCAGTCATATATACGTATCGAGGAAGATTGGTAGGCAACCATATTTTCGATCTTTTACAGCTCGATTATTCGTGTTTGTGGTAGGCTTAAGTTGGTAATCCACAGTTGAGGAAGGTTATACGTAGGAGTTCTTTGGGCTCTTCCAGTTTTACCTGTTGGAGGAATAAATCGTTTGAATAAAAGTGTTGATCCTGTGCATTGTGGCGTTGTTGGAGTGTGGAGTAGTTAAGCCAGCCTTAGAAGGGGAGTAAGCCAGGACAACTAATTAATTTTTTTTGGGTTCGATGTTGAAGATTTTGGAAATAATAATCGACTCAAAAACCGTTTATACGGATTAAAATAAACGAAGGACTTCCATTCCGCCATATTGGATAAGCGACCCTCACAAGAACACGAGGTAATTACTTTCATTTCGATGTATGTTTCTTGACGAACTTTTCGGAGAATACTTTAACTTTCGTTTCAATTTAAGTTGTAATTATAAGAAAATTAGGTAAGCGTCTTGGCCAAGATTTTATAAGCATATAAGTATATTTTTTTCATAAGAATACTTCCGGTAACAAATCCGGATTGAAATTGATTTTGATTTTATTTTTATGCAGAGCTATTCCAATGTACCTAGATTAAACTTTTATATATTTATATTAAATCGCTGATAGGGTTTTATTGTAAAATAGATTACTCAACGACTCTATTCCTATCAGTATAGTAATGTAATACTTATTTTAGCAAGACACACGATTATAGTTTTTTTTTTCTTTTGAGGAAGGTCTATTTTTTTCTTTTCCCTATTTTTCTGATTTTTCAGAAAGTGTACATATCAGATTGAGGCTTGGGTAAAAATCAGATGGCGCCCTAAGTAAGACCTTTTTTAAAGATTAATTCAAATTTTATAGTGAACCACACCCGTCTTCACTGTAAGCTAGCCGGAGCCTAAGGTTGCCACCAGACAGCCGAAAGAAAAATTGTAACAAGACATTTTTTCCCGCATTTCCGTTGATTATTCTCATCTAGTATTGAGAGGAGTCGCTACGCCTATCATAAAAGTGGTATCGGTTTCGCCATTTTACTTCCACTTCTCTGTCAACTTGACATTAGTATTGTTTTGTGGATGTGAATTGGGTATTTTTGGATTTTCTTTTTGTTAGTGTCGTTTTTTTCTATTTTAATAATTGAACAATAATGGTTACTTGTGCTTCACGAAGTTGTACAAGTAGAGACAGTGTAAATACGAAAAAATCATCAGGAACAACATATTATAGGTTAGTAAACAATCGAAAGGACTGTACTGGAATATATTTCTTTGTGCTCCAATAAGTTTTATTCAACTTCATATTATATTTAATGTTAAGTAGATTTCTTAGAACTCCATCAATAAGAGATATGTTGTTGATATTTGTAAAAAGAGGTTCTTGGCAGCTAACAAAATACCTACAGTGTTTCTGTATTATCAATTTCACTAGTGAATATATGTTTATTGATTGAAATTTTAAATAGTCCGGCTCTGCCGACGACGCCATATTGCTCACATCACAATGTCACTCATGTGATACCACTTTCCTATTATAAGATAGTCGACTGTGTCATCTCCTCTTAATAGTAGCTCCATGATTATTCTAAATACCCTTCAGCCAAGGCTGTCGATTTCCAACCTCCCAATCAATCTTTTTCTCCACTATCTGCCAATATGGTAGCCGAAGACCGACGAAAACTGTGGCCAGTATATAATTCAGGGTGACGCGTTCCCCTAAATTTGGTATTATCAGTATAGAAGTTACTTTGTGACAAATGTGTATACTTTATTTTTGATATTTTGTGGCAATTTCTAAACTAAAATGAGTGCGAAAACTTTTCCACACGCAAGTAGAAAAAATAACTATTGATCTTTCCCCTTCAAGTCTAGATAAAATTATTGATCGTTCCCCATAAACTTTAACCATTCTTTTATTATTTTTTATACCCATGCAATTAAAAGAGATAGCTAACTCCGACATGATACTAAAGGTTTCTGTCAAAAATTTCTAGTAGCAGCAGTAAAAAATGTATAAAATATAATTTGGCAAAGTATATTACCTGTTTTGACCCAAGAATATTTATGGATTCTGTACAAATTGCAAATAAATTAATTCAATACTTTAACGAGAAACATAATAACGAGTAGGTAAGCAGAAAAAAGTTTCTGTCAATTTAAAAAATTTGCATCTGATGAACATTTTCTAGGAGGAGCTAAAAACTACTACTACAATAAAAAAAATGACTCACAGAACATATATAAAGACTTTCTCGAAAAATAAAATAAAAATAACCGGGTTAAAAAAAAGGTAGAACGTGTCGCGGGACACACGGTAGGAACTTTAGTTCCTTTTAAGCAAAAGTTATGTAATACATCTGACGTTATAGATAAACAATTTGCATATTCTTTGGTGGTTGAGTAGTAAGCACACCAGACTCTCACGCGGTAGACCCGGGTTCGCGAGGAATTTTTTTTATTGTTAATTTTATTTTTAAATAATCATTCTGCTTGATATTAATAACGACAACAGGTAGACGTTTGAAATATTTAGCAGAATATTCATTATTATAGATAATGGTACGGTACCCTCCATGAGGAAGTCTGACTGGCAACATCTACTTATAACAGCATCGTATATTTAAAAAAGGAAACCGTAGCATTATACAAATTGGACATTCGTTTACCACAAAATTAGTGGAAACATAAAATTGAATTGTTAAATTATTAATTTGAAGTTATATTACAGTTTATAGAAATTTTTATTTTCTAGATTTTTTCCTAAGTGGGTCGTAGAAAAAATATGCTGCTCGACTCGTGTGGATTGTCCATATCGCACTTGAACGATTGAGCACTCCGCCTACGGCGTCGTGCTCCATCTTCGTCCTCGTGCGATATGGCCATCATATCCACACTAGTTGCACAAACTACAATTTCTTTCAAAATATGCCCTTTTACATTTAAAAACTACCTGCCAAATGTCAAATCAATTTATCCATCCATTTTAAAGTTATCGAATTAAAACATTCAAGTTTTCAAAATTTCAACACCCTGTATTTCGAAAAGTAGCTAAAAAATTATGGAAATAATAGTAAAAATTTATCCGAACAAATTCAAGTAGATCACTAGCACTCCGAATACCAGCTTAGCATAAAATTTCAATATAGCATCGGTGGTTCAGTGGTTAGAATGCTCGCATTACACGCGGGCAGCCCGGGTTCGAATCCGGCCAGGAGCATATTTATTATTATGAATCGCTGCTTCGTAAACGAGAGAGAGACTAAGGAGGCACAAGCACGCAAAAGCGAGGCACATAACGAAGCAATGTAACATAACGTAGCGTAACGTAACGCGTAACGGTCAGATCTTTTGCGTCGCGACCCCTGGTCGCTCAAACATAACCTGGCGTAAAGAACTAAAGTTCCAAAAGAGAAAAAGGGAAGCTGAGAGTAAATTCTATAATTTGGAAATTAAAAAGAGAAAACTCGGAAACGAATCAAATACTAGCTTGTCTTTAATAAACACTGAAATTAATGACCTAAGACAAACGTTAAGTACTATCGTTACCTAATTTTTCTAATGTATTGGCCAATCTGCGGGGAATAATTTGTTGCAGATTTTGTGATGCGAATTTTTATGTTATATTTTTCATTTGTTCAATATTTTTGTGTGTTTATTCCTTTCAGATTTTTTGTTCAAATCTTGTTTATAAAAATGAGACATATGTATTGGTTTTTTCAAACGTGATGCTTCTTCCCTGTGCATGGGTTTGAATGAAAATAACTTTTTTAGTGTGAGTGTGTGGGGAGGAGGGGGTAAGCTTAGAAAGAATTTTATTTGCCACAGACTTACTCTTTTAGTGGATACCTAAAAGTGACTTGGAAAAAAAATTGTGGGTCAGGGAAAACCTGGAAAAGTCAGGGAATTTTATTTTGTAAAATGACTATGAACCCTGTATGATTCTACTATAAAATGTAACAAACGGCGTACAGTTTCATATCACGGTTTCAGGGGATGAATGCTCAGCTTTCCACTGCGCTTTTCTGCACAAGAGAAAATGTACGCCATAGTGCTGGAACCGATGGTGGCATGATAAACTATCGTTCTGAATGGGTTTGCTGCTTTTTCAAATCGCGACACTTTTTTCCCCATGGGCTCATAGTCTATTCGATTTTGATAGGTCTCGACGGCGCTCGAGAATGTCGCCATTTAGCGACCTCGCCTCCCTAACTAATATGTGAGTAGTGAACTTAAGTTTAACGCATGTATGGATCAAAAAAATTGAATAGTAGTAAGTAATTACTAGCAAAAAATACACAAACTGTGTATTCTTTGTTACTAGTGTTATCGCCTAGTTCTCACCTATCAGAGCAGCAGTGCGCAGTCACGTAGCTATAGCTTTTTCATGGGGGGTGAAACGTTAACTTTGTAAGTTAACATTTCAGGTATTAATAATTGCTAAAATAATTTTAGAGTTTTGATTTTTGGTGGAATGGTTTATAAATATTTCCAAAAAAATTTTCATTCAAATAATTAATAAATTATTTCTCTTTTCTGATTCGTGGTGGAATAAACTACGAAACCTAAAATCAGGATTCTTAATGTATTTTACCGCGAAATTTAAAATTTGAAATGATCCTTAAATAAGAATGAGGAAGGTCACGGCGTGGCTTCTCTCATCGTTTGTCGACGATACAACAACTGTGCAGTAATCCACGTGAAACTTAGTTTGTTGAAATTTAAAATCCTTTCTGCTTTTGTTACTTGAGTATCTGGATTACTGCACAGTTTCTGGGGCACAATACCTAGAAGGCTGGTAGTACCGGAAAAACAGTACCTAAATAAATACAGTACCTGGAAAACTAACAGTACCTGGAAAACTAGCAGTGCCTGGTAGACAAAAAGTTTTTTTTTAAACCTGCCAGAAGCGGTTTCATGGTGAAACTACAATAAGTCAATAGTGGGAGACCTCAGTCCCGGGTTAAGTTGCAGATTTCTCCAGCTGTACTGGATAATATCTCCATCGACATCATCTTCAAAAGTAGTCTATACTCTAAGTATTTATTTTTTATTTATATCTTACTAACCTATTTTGTTTGTAATTGGAATTTAATATATACATTATTTTACTTCTTTAGTTTTATTTATTATACAGAAACGTATTTTTTCATTTTTCTCTTAACAGATTAAAGTTAGCCAACTCTTAAATTTGATTTTGTTTCTAATTTTCTTTTAGGAAAGAAAATTAGTGGCGCCCTAAAATTGCCTTCTCTTTTCTTTTCTAATTTTTTTGTTTAAGATCAATTAGTAACTAAGTCCTGCGAACTGGCCTAGTTGCTACCAAATTTAAGTGGTTAGTTAGGCAAGAACCTACAATACAACCTAAAATCATTTTTTTTTGTTAATTTTAAAAAACCTAGTTTTTCATCATCATCCAACTTTAAACTTTAATTGTTTCATTAGCGCCCAACAGGTATTGTTTCTTTGGTGCTCAAACAATAGTGTTTCAGGGGGTTTTGGTTTTTTTCATCTGATAGGTTCAGAAGGAGAAAGCTTTATTGAAGGCGCCGCCAAAGGCAAAAAAATCGAGTGCCACGCATTAAAGCAATTTTTCAAGTAAAAGAAATAATGTTAAGTTTTTTTTTTAATTCTTTGTTTGACTTGGTTACATCTAAAAGTATTTTCAAACATCGTTTTTCGTTTCGCTCCACCACCTCAGCTTCTTGGGCGTATTGTGGATTCTCCTAATGTTCTGACTACAGCCTATTCAGCCAATCCGTTCCCTGTATTAGCTTATTCAGGTTCTTTACTGGTTGGTTGTAGTCTTCTGGAGTCATTTGGGGTCTTCCATATAGTTTTTGCCTCCTGTGGTCCAGCGTCTCACAGTTGCATAATATGTGCAGAGCTGTTTCGGTGTCCTTTTTGCATCTCCTGTATGTGAGGTCTCCGTTATACAGTCCTATTTTGTTCAGGTGCTCCTTTGTGGAAAAGTGTTCCGTAAGGAGCCCCGTTATAGTGCGTAGTCTGTTCCTGCTCAAAGAGCAGTTCTTTTCTAATTTTTCTGATGGTTCTTTCATAAATTTCTTCCCATGTGTTTGCCTGGGTGTATTCTTCCAGTGTTTTTTGAGTTGTTCTTTTACCCACACTTTTAACCATGACCTAGTGGAGCATCTGGGGATGCCCACAGATGGTTCGGGTCCGTTCATCATTGTTGATGATCCTGCTCTTGCAAGTTCGTCAGCTTTTCCATTGCCAGCGATTCCTTTGTTACCTATGGTACCCACTCCAGTGTTACACTGTTCCGAGTCGCCAGCCTTCCAAGTTCTTCCGGTCAGGTGAAATCAACTGAATTCCTGAAATTGTTTCTTCGTGGGGCTTAAAACGAGCTTCAATTTCGTTGACTACATGTTCGATAAATGGGTAAAATATGTTCCTCCGATAGTAAACTTCAGCTGTGTCCCCTGGTACATTACTGCGGTTGATTTGTCTTCCAGTTACTTTTGGAACACTTATATCAACTGAACTTAACTTTTTTCACACTTGACAGGCGCAACTACTATAAGTACTTGGAAATTCAGCTTCAGATCCAATATTGATGAAAAATATATTATTTGTATTTCGTAATTTGTAATTCAAATAGGTATTACGGCAGTATGCTAATAAAAAATTATTGTATTTTCTTTGGGGGGGGGGGGGTTGAACCCCCAACCCCCCCCCCTCCCTTATATACGTCCCTGGCAGTGCGCACGCGGGACATAGTAGCAATGCCAATGCTAGATGCAATTTCACACTTTGCGCAATGTTATAATACTGGGTGTCTCATTATATTCCGACTGTTTTCAAGAGCTTATATCTTCGAAACGGTTTTAGATAATAAGATGCGGTTTCCACAGTTAGGTTTAAAATTACCGTGAATTTTGTTGTGACACATTTATATAAATGGCGTACTTCCGGTTTACCAGCTAGAAATGTGGCGTATTTTCAGAATACAGTAGATGTAATTTTTTAAATGGGACCCCCTGTATATTTAGCAATTTCTTGAATTTCTAGAACCGTTTCGAAGATATAAGCTCTTGAAAACAGTCAGAATATAATGAGACACCCTGTAGTTTAATACACCAAAATTCAGTTTTTACTTTCAAAATGTAAACCAAAGTTCATCTTTACTGGGACTAGATTATTTGCTGATTTTGTGTATTTTCAGACGGGAAAAATTAAAATAAACAAGAAAACAGGTGTCCCCAGCAACGTCTTCAATTCAACAACTCTAACAACTAAAGCTCTCAATAAATTAAATGAAAAAAATGAAAAAGAGCAAATTCCAGCATTTGATCAACAATCCGTTATTTCTATACGTTCTAAAAACGAAACACCCGAAGAAAGAAGAGAAAGAAAAAAGAAAGTTAAGGACTTCAGACGAGAAAGAAGATTGGAAAAGAAATTGAACACGGAAGCATTCAAGGATGAAGCAAAACGTCAGGTTAAAATTGCTATCAATAATAGATATAATGTACAAGGTAATAAAATTTTGTAATTATTGATTGTTGTGTATTTTCTTCTCCTTTTTTATCATCCACAGCCCATCATATGCCATATGTATTATTGAGGTTAGATTTCCTTAGCGGCATATTTTTCACGAAGGAATAAACACGCTTGCCAAATCACTGAATAAATGGAAAAAATTCTACATGCACCGAAAATTTTTTATTATATACAGATTGGTCATAAATTATACCACATATTTTCACATACAGGAAAATGTTCGAATCAAAAATTGTAGCTAACATATTTATCTACACGATTCCAATCAAAAGTCTACAATGTGAAACCGGCGAACCATCCTTACATCTACGGAGAAAATAGGAAAGAATACAATATTCATTACGAATGCGCATGTAGCCATTCGTAAATTGTTATATGCGAATGCAAATTTGCATTATATGCTGAGAATAGGTCCCGTCTATTAAATAGCATTGCGCAGTCTCCTGACGTCCGCGACTGTTGATAACATAGAGAAATATAATATAATTTTATTTTGTCTATGGTCGATGATTTCTGAATTCTGGAGCTCTTATTTACATCTCAAATAAGCTTATTTTATGTCAAAATTTTTGTAATAATGGGCAGAACACAAATATCTAATAAACAATTAATGACCGTGCCTCTTCAACGTGCAAATAACTGGATTGCCTAATGCACAATAGCGCAGTATTCATTTATCGGAAAGAAGATTTTATATATATGGTTGATCTGTGCTACTATAAAGAGACAGACATATTTCAAAATGGAAAAGAAGAACGAAGATCAGTCATTGTCATTACTGTCAAGGAAATTCTCACGTCACTTTTCAGTGCCATCTCCCCATCATAGTTTGTTTATTTATTTATGTGGGGTTAATGTATATTGTTCGGTTAAAAAAAAACGGATTCAATAAATTATGAATTTTCGATATCGTTTACATACCCATTTAATAATCTAGTGAATTCAATAGCCCTTTGATGACAAATAAATTTCAATGTAAGTATTTTGTTTATATATCTTGTAGATTAATTTTTATAGTTGCATATTCTCTAAAAACGATCGTTTTCGATGCTTAAAACGGCCTACATAGCTATAATATGTTTTTAGTTCATGTTAGATTTCGATTATACATATGGATAATCTGTCCCAATATTTAAATTTCTTGAAACCTTGAAGACAACTAAGACTCCTACCATTTTGTTATATTGACTTTTAAAGAACGGATCATAGTTGAAATTTAAACTTGACTTTTGTCTATCTGTAACCAGTAACTGATAAATAATAAGATAATTGGTGTGTATTTTATATCTATTGGTTAAAATTGTTTACAATATTAGTAAGGACACCAGAAGCAAGTTCTGTACAAAATTATCTTCAGATATATAAAATTTCGGAGATAATAGATTTATACAAATTTCCAAGTTATGTATTAAACAAAATTTCTCCTCTTTATGTTCTTAAACAATAAAAACATTTCTTACAAGGTCACAAAATTAATAAACCAGTACATTTACATAAACATTGCTTATCTAAACAAAATTACAACTAAACAAACATTTTACCAAATGTATAGGGAGAAATATAATTAACAATATGCTATTGACTGACTGAATTGTTTTTAATGGATCAATGGACAACAATATATTTTCATGTTTTATTCAAACTATGTACTTTTCACTTGTTTACTTATTAAATACAATGACATTTAATAAGGGAACTATTACTTCAAAATCAATTTAAAGAATTAAACCATTGATAACTGCATATTATGTTGCACCTTTGGAGAAACACTGACACAAATGTAAATTCTAAATTCTCATTTGGTTTTTGGCAGTAAAAAGGAAGGGAAACAGTAATAAGAAGGTAGATCATCAAACCTGGAAAGTCAGGCATCGGTTACATTTTTGGGGGTCCACTTAGATCCAGGGTTGACTTGGAACATTTATATCAATCATCTAAGCTCCAAACTGTCCAAAATAACTTTCCTAATAAGAAGCCTTTCCAAAAATGTATCCAGAGATACCCTACTGTCAGCTTACCATGGATACTTTAATTTCAATTTATCCTATGCAATTTTAAACTGGGGTCATTCCTCAATACTGCTCAAATCTTCAAATTACAGAGATGTTGTGTCAGAATTATCGCAGTGTTAAAATATCGAGATTGTTGTAGAAATAGTTTTGCACAAGTGAAACTCCTTACACTTCCATGTACTTTTATATTTCACTGTCTAACGTACATAAAACTGAACTAGTAAACTTCAGATCACATAGTGATATTCACTCATATTCAACTAGAAATAGAGATAATTTAGTCCACAGTTACCACAGGCTACAACATACAAGATGGGGCGCCAGTTACTATGGCAAAAAAATGTTTTATGCTCTTTCAATAGAAATAAAAAAACCTAAATTTCAACAATTTTGAAACCAAAGTCAAAACATATCTTTTAAAAAATGCCTTCTATTTCAACAAGGAGTGTAGAAAGTGATTTGGATATATAAATGTATTTGTCTTTATATTTTGATGTTTGTCTTCCTATGTATTGCTACCATTAGTATCTTACCTAATAAGCTTTGTGCTAATATTGTCATTTTTTATTATATTTTATATCAATTGTAAAATTTTTTTCTCTTTTGTTATATCTGTCCTGTAAAAGTACTTTGGTATAATACTTTGCCAATAATTAAACTAAACTAAACTAGATTAACAACTATGTAAATTTTTTGTTGATGCATATATTATACAAAAAATTATATTTTTGTTTTTCTTGCAAAATAACATCTTTTAAATTCATAAAATTATGGAAAAAACTACAAACGTGCCATTGTTCCTCTAACATTTTTCTGAGTTATAATAAAAAAGAAGGGCTTTAAAAAATAAATTTATGGTTGAAATTGTACTTCATGGAAAGTAAACTCAAAACAAATGCATAAAAACCCAAAATTTTGAAACAAAGTATTATAAAAGGGTTCCTAGTATTTTGGGAAATATTAGTATTACCTAATAAACTTATGTTGGTCTTCTTTTTATCTCCCATAAATGGAAAATTTGGAAGTGTACGCTTGCTTCAGTTGTGGAGTTTCTTATTGTTCAAGTAGGCAAATTTTATTTCTTCTAACATTCATTCCCCACTATTGCTAGTTTTGAAATAGTAAGTATCAGTTGTAAGCAACCATGCTATAAGATATATCTGCCTTTTGGTGCATTTGAGACGAGTTACAATTATGTCTTTGTTGTACCAGATAGACTTGAACTTTAGGAATAATTTGACATCATCAACTCATCTTAGAAAATGTTTGCACTTGATTCGGTGTTTCTCCAAAGCTGCAATATGTGACAACTTATCACTCACCAATTTGTCTTCAGATAAGTAGACTCTTACTTGTAAATATTCAAATGTTAATTTTTGCATACAGATATTAAAAATTACCAACTTTTTTTGTGGTTTTATGGTGTTTGGAGGTATCCATTCAACCAAATACTTTGTGTTAGATTATACATAGAGGTATTATAATATTTGTTTGGTTTTTGTAAGGTTGTTGGGTTTCAATTGAATATAATTTCATCACCAGCAATTCAAGTTAGTATCACATCACTGTTGAAGGATTGGTACACAGTTACACATTTTCTTGCCCTGGGGTTTTTGATTATGAAACTATTTAGTGAGATTTAGCTCTATTCTTTGGTATGTATCCTAGTCCCATGCCTCTGAGGATCTTACACAGTTTTTTTTTGTGTTTTGGAAGCCGTTCTGATGCCTGGAGCACTGCAGCCTATTGGCTTGTTGTACTCTACTCCCACATTTAGTCCACCCATCCAGTTATCCCCGTACCTTGGAGTAGACGATATAAGTCCATTGGATGTGTGCCATATACTTCAGGTGGCACATTGGCTTCTCCGAAGATTGTTTGTCTCTTTGAGTCCAGTGCCTCACAGTCAGATAAGATATATGGGTTACGGTGTCCTGATCTAACTATTTTGTTGCTCAGGTTACTTTGCTGCCTAAATAGTCCCATCCTTGCTTCCCCCATTATCACGAAGTATAATGGAGGAAGAGCAAATAAGGCTTGTAGTGCTGTTGTTGGCGTGCTTCTCATACACCCTGCAATACTGAGACAAGCAAGTCTTTGCACCTTGCCTAGTATTATTGTTGCATTCTTTTGTGTCGTCTTTGTCCACCAGACCAAAGAAGCATATGTCTTACATAGTCTGCTGAGTATAGTGCTGTATTCTTTTGATTTATATGGTTTTCCAAGTCTATTTTCCATTTTATTTTACTTTAATCTACTACTGCTCTTGCTTGCTTTGATATTAACATCCAATCCATCCATAGTGGGTAGGCCCTCCACAATCAAAGATACTGCTGGGCAATTACAACCTGTTGAGGTCTAATGAATGCACAAGTCAAAGTAAAACTGCACTAAGAGTTTAAACAGGGATTCTAATGGGTCATTGTTACCTCAAAATAGTGGGGGAAGAAGAATGTAGATTATATGGCATGGAAGAAGAAACATCCATGATGGAGGCTCTATCCCCATACTTGCAAATTGCTCAGCAATTCAGAATCCTAAGTTTATGCTTACAGATATCCTAAAATTTCTCTGGGAAATAGGACTAAACGTCAGGTTAGGTTATGACATATTTAGAGAGACAAAAATATACACTTTTATAGGTCTAGCTTTTATACTTTCCAAAATAATGGACATTGAACTCCTAAAGTATTTAAGTTATTATTGAGCTAAAAAAATAGTTGGCTATGCATGGCTTACTGCACTTGATGTTCCGATACCAGTAACAGTATTGCCATAATTAGAGAAAATTGAAGCTGAAATTGAACTTCTTAAACATCGAAATAATAATAAAATTTTAAACTGTTTAAAAAATTTAAGGAGAAGGTATGAACTTTGTATTCTAACTAACGGCGGTCATTTTGAGCACTTACTTTAGTTTGCTTAAAATGTATGAAACCATTAAATCGGTTTTTATTTTGTGCAAAGTAACCTGAGCTACAAAATAGTTAGATCAGGACACATATCCATTAAGGACATCATAAGTGGAGCCATTTTAGATATGAAAACAGACTATATGGCCACTGAACTTCTCTCCAGTCCCAAATATGAGGTAGAAATACCACACAGAAAGGACTGGCAAGACCCAAGCAGACTGAAGTTTCCCCGAGGAGAGACCTGGTACACAGACGGGTCACAGCCTGGGGAAGGGACAGTAGCAGAAGAATGCCAGAAAGAACTAAATGAGTTAGCAGACCACATTAAAGTAAGACTAGTGTGGATGCCGGGAAATAACGGTATTTCTGGAAATGAACAAGCTGATGAACTCGCGAGAAGAGGTTCAGCAACAGCATATGTTATACCAGAACCAGCTCTTGGGGACCACAAAGAAGGTAGTCCGAGGCAAATACAAAAATGGGTACAAAGCCTACATAGAATTCAGTGGAGGAACACTCCAAAGCAGTTACACAGTAAAACCTTCATAGGTTACACATGTGTAAAACGGGCCGAAGAACTACTGACTATCAGTAGGAATAAGCCAAGAATTATTACAGTTTATCTAACGGGTCATACCCCGGTAAAAGATCACCTGCATAAAATAGGGTTATATAACGGAGAGACCTATTTGGAGACCGAGACCGTAACCCATATCTTATCTGACTGTGAGTCTACTCGAATGTACGGGGATAACTAGATGGGTGGATAGGTTAGATGCATGCGGGAAAGTGGGTTAAAACGCACGGTCGTAGAAAAAAATACCTATTAGATACACAGGAGTTAAGTGCTTCTTTCTACCGTGGATTATTATTTCCCTCTGCTTAGTAATCTGCCGAAGGAAAAGTAGCATTTTCCTCCCTAGTAATACAAATAGCTACTATTCGTAGAGTATATAATTTTTTTTTGAAAATAAAACTCGCTGATAATGTTGAAATCGGCTGAGTGAGTGCTTTTGATTTTATCCATGGGCGTAGAATAAAAGATGCATCTTTCTTGTTTTTTTGAAGCCAATGTATAGTTTGTTTCAAAAAGTACATAGAGTGTTGGAATGCAACTAGATGCTTATGGGATATTACAGAGATACTTGACAAAATATTTTACAATTCAATAGTAACTGTTTAGTGGGTAATGAAACTATTTTATTTTATAGTACAATATCTTATATCACATAATTTTATATTCGAAGTGATCCACCACAAAATTCCTCTATGAAACAGTGAGAGTGGTATTTTTCAATAGTACCTACCTAAAGTTACTATTAAATTATTGTAAAATATTTTGTCAATTTTGAGTACAACTTGGTAATATCCGATAAACATCTGGGTTGTTGAAATATTATTGCATTCCAATACTCTATGTACTTTTTAAAACAAACATGAAAGTAAACATCCTTGTTGTCATATTCTGCAATTGATTTATTTTGGGTACACTTTACCAATTCTTGGTTATTTCAATACTGGACTGATTTCAAAATGATAATTTTTACGAAAATCGCCGCAGCAGACCCTGTATTCAGAGTTAGATTTTGTTAAATGCTTGATTTACCGAGTCTACTATTTTATATTTATATTTAGTTGAAGAAAGAGTCATTGCCTTGGCTTTAAATACATTATAATTTAGTAAATTTCAAGTATTCAGTGACGGTTCATAAAATCCCATTAATTTTTTGCATCACCGTTAAAAAACCGGCTATAAACTGTAACATATGTATTTAAAAGCAATGAGGACAAAAAAATATTGAATCATTCCCCAGCACCTCACTTTATTAGATACTTCAAATAGTAATGAACACAAATTTTTCGGAAACTTGAAAAGTTGAAAATAATTTAAAATATTTTATTTTGGACACTTTCATTGATTGATTAGCTCGGCACAACCAGTCAAAGGCTTCGGGGTCCTTGGCACCTCGGCCTTGTACCGTTTATGTGAAGAGACCAGTAGCCCCTATTATAGACAAATGTCTTTTCACTAGGTTCTTCTTGGATAAATCGTTCCTTGGGTACTCTAGTCAGTAAGACAGTGCTTCACTAAAATAACGTGTAAGGCTCTTTCCTCCTTTCCCATGCACAACCGACAGATAGGATTCTCTCTATATACTTATGCCAATTGTATGCATACGCTTCCTTGGAGACCAATGACCGATGAGTAATCCTGTCACTTTCCTTATCTGGCTCCTGCTGAGGTTTAATATTTTGTTAGTCAGCGACTCCGAGGGTTTTTTCACCTTTGCTGAGTTCCTGCTTTAACACGTGGCACCAGTACGTCTGACGTTTTGTTCGAATCTACCGAGATTTACAACTACGTGCTGCAGTTTTTGATATTCCAAATGTAGGTTCAGTACCAGTGAATGCAGTTTCAGATTCTAGCTTTGCTAGGGTGTGGGCCGTTTCATTTCCTAAAAAACCCTTGTGCCCGGGACCCATTTAACCTATTGTGGTTTGCCAGGGTTAAGAGTTTTTGTAGGCAGTCCCAAACTAGTCTAGATCTTATCCCGGGACCTGCTAGAGATGTAAGTGCTGCCTGATTATCTGAGAGTTTAGGGATCTTTTGGCATATCTATATCCCCTTTCGATATTCATTTGCAAACACGTGTCGACAGCGTAGATTTCCGCCTGGAATGTGGATACAAACTTCCCAAACTCCTCTTCCTGTATCAGTTTTAAATCAATCTGTATACCACACCATCGTTCCATCCTGATTGCATGCTTCTAACCTTTCCCGAGGAGTTGTCCTCCTAGGTCATCGTCCATCCTGTCCTTCCCAGGAAGGTGGACAGGTCACTAGGAGACATTTTCTTTATATCGGCAGGTGTAGGCCAAGACTCACCGAACACACAATCTCTTATTGACGATAACTCCGGACACTCGCAGTCAGAAATCCTACTATTAAGGCGGCGCCAGACATGCGGCATTCGGCGAATACCGAGCGATTGCTCGCCAAGTAGCAAGTAGTTGAGTTACTCGGCAAGGTGTGCGCCAAATGACAAGCACCTAAACCAGATATTCGCCATTCGTTGGATGCGGATTCAGAGCGTTATACGGCAAA
>CAJUYI010000744.1:76262-96185 GCA_910591695.1 Galerucella pusilla
TAAGTTCATAAATTTTTTTTTGCTTCACCCTAAATCTCCGAAAAAAAAAATGTGTTCATTATAAATGGATCAGAGATTAATAAAATAATTAGTTTCAATAAAAAAAACGTGTATATTTGTCAAAAATTTTTATTATCCAATAATAAACTTGCTTTAAACATAAAAAGTATTCTTAGAAATTAAATAAATTAAATACAAATTGATTCTTTTTAAAGAAAAGGTTAAGTGAGAACCTGCATGAGAACTTTTAATAAAGAGTATTTCCAACTCTAGAATTTATGCAAGCTTGAAATCGCCTGCCCATGCTGTTTACCAAATTATTGATATTCTGTTGAGGAATATTTCGCCATTCTTCTTGGGCCGCATGAACAAGATCTTGTACACTCTTGGGTGGATTTCTGCGTGCTGCCACTGCCCTGGCAAGCATGTTCTATGAGATAGGGCAGGCCAGTTCAAACGATTGATCCCTTCAGTTTCAAGATACTCATTTACAGCTTTGGTCCGATGAGGTCGGGCGTTATCGTCCATAAAAACGAAGGAATTGCCAACAGCTGCGCGCCATAGTCTCACGTGAGGATGTAGAATCTCTCTGAGATACCTATCGCCAGTCATCGTTCCCTCCACATGAATTAATTCTGTGCGATCATTTAACATGATACCAGCCCAAAACATAGCACTTCCTCCTCTGAAGGGCGGCACGGGGCGAGCATGGGCAAGCTGAGCAACTCTCGTTGGATCCCGCCACACACGTATTCGATGGCTATCTTGTACCAAACAAATCCTTGTCTCGTCGGAAAAAAACACCGAATTCCAAAATTCTTCAGGCAATGCCGCATGTTCTTGAGCCCACTGTAGTCGGCGACACCTCAAACCTGTCGCAAGTATTCGTCTTCGTAATGTCGAGATTGATACTTGAACTCCCAACGCATGTCTCATATCTCTTTGGAGTGCTGGTATTGCCAAGGTTCTTCGGATAGTTAAGTGGATATAGCGGTTCTGCCGCTGATTAGTAACACGCCTTCTACCGCTTCTAGGTCTATCACGAAGAGAATTGGTCTGGAGATACCCGTTCCATACACGAGACACATCACTTTGCCAAACGCCAACTCTGTTTGCCACGAACCTTTGAGAATGACCTTCTTCAACTAAAGCCACTATTCTTGCACGGTCAATCTTACTTATGACTTGACGATTCATGTTTTCACTTAAAATCGTAAAAATCAAATGCCTTGATTGTTAAAATGATCGCACTAAGAATGTTATCTTACAAAAAAAAACTGTAAATATCTGTATATTGCAAAAAATATGGAACATATTGAAATGGTAAACATTGATAAACAAGCCAACAAAAAATTGATAGCGCAGAAAATTCCTTCGCATCCGAAGAAGGTGATGCAAAACTTTTAAATCTATGTGTATTATTATTATTAACAAACAGTATAATGAATATACTGCTAGTAACGTACAGAAATTAATTTACATTGTTTAGATGAACGGTGGCTAGATTTTTTTTAACGAACCTCGTATTGATATTTGCAAGCATCAAAGGCACTAACAATAATATAAAATCAGAAATTCTACCTTGAAAACGCGTAGCCCATGGTTTTCTGAGAATTTACACTATCTTATCTTTCAAATACCTCGTAAGGACAATATTTTCAATTGTTTGTTTATGTTGTCGAAGAATCGAATCTTAAATTCTTAAGCCATTGTCTCTGAGAAAATTGTCTTTGTCCCCACAGCGATGCACCACAAATATATTCCTCGGTAAGTGTGTTTGTCTTAGTAGTTAACAGCTGTTTCTTAACCGTCTTGGGGATAACACGTGTTTGGATACTTTACAATATGTTACTTAAGTTTTTATTTAGCTCACTCCAAACGCCAACTCTACACAGTGTTATTTTTTATGAACAACGAAATAATCTCGTACTATTTTTTCAAGTTTGTTTAGTTTTTCTTCATCTGAAGTAATTGATTTATTTTTAATAATCAGTATAATTATTACACGGTATGGTATTATCTCATCCTCAACGCTTTGATGTCGCGCTTACTTCAGACATGCGATTTACCTAATAATTAGATAGTTTACAGCAAAGACAGTCCAGCCTGTATACTATTAACTCCGCTCGTACCTTCAAACTACAAAAGACACACGGTATATGTATCGTCGGTTGGAACTTCGGAACTCCGATAACAGATGAGCCCATGGGTAAAAAAGTACCACGATTTGAAACAGCAGCAAACCCATTCAAAACCATAGTTTATCATGCCACCATCAGTTCCAGCACTATGGCGTACATTTTCTCTTGTGCAGAAAAGCGTAGTGGAAAACTGAACATTTTATTTTTCACCCCCTGAAAGCGTGATATCAAACTGTACGCCGTTTGTTACATTTGATAGTAGAATCATAGGAGATCGGTCTAGACTCGTATGGCGTTCAAAAATAATCGTTCGGAAAAGAAACAATTTCGCACGGGTTTTCACACAAATTTTTCGTACGGCACATTATGTCGAATGTGTCGATCGACAATGCCGATCCAGTGTGGATGGTCTCCTGACATTGTCGATCCATAATGTGGACGCAGCTTACAATAGAGGGCACTGTCGATAGACACCATTCGACATGATGTGAACGCGGCTTAAGATCATCCAAGACCTCCCAAGGTTCCATTATTAAAAAAATTAGGATAAAAGACTATTTTTGAAAAAAATATGAACAAATTAATGAAATAGTCTCAAAATATTGTGGAAAAAAACTTTGGCCTCTTTTTTAATTATTTTTGTCAAGTACGAGTCTGATGAAATGATAGTTACAAGTCTTCCCATTGTGATGAACTTTGAATCATCGGAAAATGTAAATTTTTTGCCGAATTATGGAACAATTCGTCCGCCCGCTTACAAGTTAATGCATAGATAGCAGAATTCCTTCCTACAGGCAGAGCAGCAGCTGAAATGAGGAGTCTTTTAGGTCTCATTATCTCGATAACTATCCAATTTTCGAAAAAAATTATGGGTACCACTTTTGTAGATAATAAGACGATCTTCATTTTTTATCTGAAGAAAAATTCTCTAATTCGCATATTTAGCCAGACATTAGCGAGAAACCCGTTTTCCAGGGTCTAGGGGGCCATTTCTCCCCCCTTCCATAAACTCAATCGCGTTAAGTTTTTTTCTCGTTTAAAAACACCTGCCTTGATATACAAATTGAGCCCAAAGTGAAGTCTTCAGCGACTTTTCAGGAGCTTTCGATATTTTCAGGTGTTCAGTGACTGGACTAGAGATCCATTTGCAAAATATAAAGGTACTTTACACTATTTACAATTTTAGTGTTCCCTTGAAAGCATTGTTTTCCACTATTTTCGATAGCAAACTAATATAAATTTAATGCATTGTATTAATTATTAATGTGTTCCACTATTATTCAATTTATAGTTTCAATACGTACTATGTGCAATTGTAGTTCAGTAGAGATAAAAAATAGCAAACTATTTTTAAAAGTTTGCCCAGTTTGCTATTGTTTACAACTTCTTAATAAACTATAATGTAACTTTATGTACAGGAAAAATAGGTAAAATATTTGCAGTTGAATCTTTCTTTCTACACATTTCCTGTAATTTTGAAAATTCATCTAGTCCTGAAAATCTCCAGACTTGCTTCCTGGTTTAAATAATAATAGGCTGTCCTTAATAGTGTTGCCGCGATTTGCTCGTGATTTAAACCAAATATAGTAAAAACCAAGCAAATTTTTAACACGTTTTCCTCCTATAAAAATTTTGTTTATACAGGGTGCTCCAAAAAAACCAGCACGATAAGAAATCTCCATTTTTCAAAAAGATATTTGACATAAATTGTGTGCAATATATGTCAAATATGGCAGAACTTAACCTAAATGCGTTAAAACTTTGCTTGGTATTAACTACAGGGTGGCTCATTAGTGCGACAAAGGTTAATATCTCCAGTATCAATAAAGATAGGGGGAACTTTTAAACTAGCTTATTGAGAGTTAAAAGGTGCCTCTTATAAAATTATTTTGTCTATACAGGGTGCTCCAAAAACGAACACTGCAAGAAATTTTCATTTTTCAAGCATATTTTTATAACTTTTCAGATTCTACATGAAATTATAATTATTTTCTGAATGCATTATTATTCTATAGTTATTAGCTATTAAAACGTCATAATAATAATAATAATGTTTTTCTGAATGGCCAGGCACGGCTAACTAGATGAAACTGTTTGCAGTCGAATAACTCGAAAACCGCTATTCTAAATATAGACATAAATATTTTTGCAAAGAGGAATTTGAGAAGATTTTAGAAATCTTGAAAAAGTAACGTTTTTTGCTCGAGAAAGACGAGAATCTCTCGACGAGAGGGTACTTGTCTTGTCTCGTCTCGCAGCTTTATTCGAGAGAAAATAATTCTCCCGTCTCGTTGAGAGAGGGCGAGAAGAGATAAGATTTTCTTCTCGGCGGCAACACTAGTCTTTTTCCATTCCACATAATCTACACTCTTCCTGCTCTAATATTTTGGGCTTTTTATTTATGAGATGAAAAATTTGACTGAAATGGGAATAAGAAGTTATAACAGAAGAGGATTTCCTTATGGCTGAGGAAGATGTTGGTTTATTAACAATTTTTGTTAGCCTATTGTTTATCTAAACATGCTGTCAAATGAAAAAAAATTGCTTGTCGGCACTGGCACTAGATATACTACTCTAAAGCGCAAACTTTGATTTTGTATTTATGTTTTTCTTGATGAATATAATCTAATTAATATTCTTTGTTTCAGGTAAGTATTCCTCTGTTTGGTGAGTTATTGCCTGATTTGTCAAAATTACTTTATCTTTCGATTTTGATAGTCGCCATTTAGCGACCTCGCCTGTACTATTAGAAGTTAATAGTACAGGGAATGAAGCATTTCACCTGGCAATTTTTTCGTCCAGCATGGATCGACTTGAAATTTTAACAGAAGGTAGATGATAGCCCAAGGATCAAAATCTATATCGAACCGAAGGGCGCTAAAGCCTTGGGGGTGGTTGCCACCCCCACCCCATATCGGGGGTGAAAACTTTTTATTACATTTTAACCACAGGAATCGATTGAAAAAGTGATTCTAAGCAAAAAATGTTCCATACATTTTTTTTTGTAAAATCAATATTCTCTAAGTTATTCGCGATTGAAAGTAACGCTTTTTAAAGGAAAAAATCGACGTTTTTGATATGTTTTTCGCGGATAACTCGAAAATTATGCATTTTATCAAAAAAACTGGAGAGCAAAATTGTAGCTTTTGAAAAAACAAGCAAAACCCTTTTTTATAATTTTTCTAAAACCAATAGGAACCGAGATATGGCCCATCAATGATTAGCTTTTTTCCCAAATGCAAAATGTGATAGATTCAAAGTCGAATACCGGAAAAATGATGCATTTTTCGTAGAAAACTCATAGAATCTTTTTCAAAGAGCATAATTAGACCTTTCTTTTTAAAAAAATAAGAAAGTCTGTAGCATCAAAATTGAGTGAATTATGACAAAAATAATGTCAGTACTGAATTTTTTATACAAAAAAATCGGTGAAAACAACCCCCTAACTACCCCCCTAATTAAAATTGATCTTTACCCTTGTGCAATTCTCTTTGTACATGTATGGTTAATATGTCCAAGAAGTTAGACCAATTTAAAATTCATAGTTTTCGAAAAATTATGGCTTAAAGTAGAAATTTATTTTTCATAATTTTGTATTTTTTACCCTTTCATTCAAAATAACTCCGAAAATAGGTACAAGCAAAGTTGAAAAACGAAATTGTAGCTTTTTTTATGACAAAAAATTTCCTGTAAGTAGATTTTTTGTACAGTTAATATTTAAGATATAGCCGTTTAAAACGTCTATTTACGCACGAGCACCACAATTTTTTAGCTTTTTAAACTCACCCCATTTGAAAACGAAAGGGTCTAAAGAGATTTAACTTACAGATCCTTGTAGTTCTTTAAAAACCTTACAAAATCGTTTTTGAATAAACTTTTTATCATCAAAAATGAAGGAAATACGTTAAAAAAAACCAATCGATTTTTTTTTCGAAAAATTCCAATATAGCGCATTTTTATTTGTACTTAAGTCTACTTGTGTTCAATTTATATCTATTACAATAGTTTTTAGAAATTGCAATGTTGGGAAGGGTGGTTTTTAAAGGTTGAAAATTTACTTAATGCACGTGACACATTTTTTTTACAACAGAATTATTGAGCAAATCCCTATTAGCATTAATTATTTTTCTCTTGGCAAAATTTTTTTTTTTACATATAACACTAATAACAGTTGATTTTTAAGGGTTGAAAAAGTATAAAATTGTATTTTGAAATGTAACAAATTCATCATTTCACTAATTCAAACCAATTTTCACCTATCTTAAGATTTATAATGCTTTTTTAATTTTTGACATTTAGGGGTAGTTTTCACCCCTAAGAAACAATCAGGGTTCGTCGGCATGACATGATATATAAAGCAGAGGGTGAGTTGAGCCTAATCCCAAATTTTTATGCAAGTCAATCAGAGGCGAAATCATTTTTTAAGGATTCGTGATTTTTTTACATTAATCTGTAACAGGGGCTGCTTTTTAAGGGTTGAAATATGATGAAATTGTATTCCAAAGCTCAAAACAATCATTATTCAACTTATCCAAACCAAATCTTACCCATTTTCAGGTTTAAAATGTTATTTTATGATTTTTGACAAATAAGGGTAGTTTTCACCCCTAAAATCCGTTTAGCGCCCTTCGTTTCGATATAGATTTTTGAACCTTCGGCTATCACCTACCTCCTGCTAAAATTTCAAGTCAATCCATGCTGGACGAAAAAATTGGGAGGTTTTACCTTTTTTTGAGCTTCATTCCCTGTACTATAAGACGGGTGTAAAATATTGAATAGATGTACATGTACAAGTAGATGTACTTGATGTAGTTCCATACTAAATGATGAATTAAAATAAAATAAATAATGAAATATAACAATTTAACATAACATTTAACATGCTATTTACACACTGATCGAAGCTGGTGTGGGTCGCTAGCTTAAATTACAAAATAAGTTACAGATGCAGCTTGACCTGTTGTTTCATGACAATATGTTGCTCTACTAAAACGCGTATCTTGTTTTCGCTCTACCAGAACACATATCTTTTCTTTTTTTGATCAAATCCGTTCACGGTATTGGCACATTTCATGGAACTAAAATGAGCAACCATTCTCTCGCAGTCGGTAACTAAAAAACTACCATGATATCGTCGTCAGACCTTCTACCTCAGGTAGTTACCGATCCATTCGCTATGACTCGCTACGACAACGCGTTTTAAGGACGACACTGTCTTTTCCCACATGGTTGAAGTCGTCCATCTGCTGCTGGTTATTTATTAGATAAACATTTGATTCACCTCAGAGGTATTCACACTAGTCAGACGACCATCATGTCTTTCGAAGAATAGAAGGTAACAGCATCGACTCTCTTGTCGTCCGTCTACATTGCGGTTTTGAAAAATATTTTCTGTGTCGTTAAATACAGCTGAGGTTTCGACTATGAAGAGGGAATTGTAGACATAACCTTATACAGTGTGGAAACCACTTATGGAATAAAATTCTTTATGTCGTTATTTTAGAAAATTATAAAAAAGGCCGAGATACGTCAACTTTTGAATTGAGTTGTGCGTTATGTAAACATAAATTTAAATGTACAGCGTGATTCACGCAAGTATGCCATAGTCGGTGTTTTTTTTAATGAAACGCCCTGTATATTTGCATATCTTTGAAATCCTCTTGATGAACCGATTCCAACAAACTAAATAATGTATGGTCAATTATGAATTATACAGGGTGAAATTTTTATTTTTACAGCTATTAAACACATACACAGCTTGTTCAATTGAAACCCATCTTTGGTCAGGTTAGCCTTGGAAACAATTGTAATCATTCAACTGACGTTTTCCAACATTAGTAGTGTATGCAAACGTCACACTGATCTGTTTATTTCGTTTATATTTGACAGCGATTTTAAGTATTGTGACTTTGAAATGGCGTTTGTTGTTAACAATCCGTCCAAATGTGATAATGCTCGGCCTCATGTTGCCAATGTAGTGAAAATCTGCAACGAAAGAAATGGAGGATATTAGAGCATCCACCCTATAGTCCCGATTTATCGCCTTGCGATTTTCACATCTTTGGGCCACTAAAAAAGGCGTTAAAAGGTAACCGATTTCAGTCGGACGCAGAAGTACAAAACGCTGTGAAAGAATTCTTCCAGCAGCAGCCACAAGAATTCTATAAGCAGGGTATACATCGGTTGGTGAAACAGTGGGATATGTGTCAATTGTAGTGGTAGTTATTCGTAACTGTACTTGTCAATAAATTTTTCCTGGAACAAAGATGGGTTTCAATTGAATAAGCCTTGTACATAAAATATCTGATGTATTTGATTTTAATACATTAAAATAAATCCTCAAAATATTCTCCACCTAGTTGTTGGCAATAGCACAGTCTCCTATAGAACTCCTCCTTAACTTTGTTTTAAGTTTGAGGTGAAATATTCCGTATTTCTGTAGTTATTCTGTCTTTGAGGTCTACAATGCTAGTTGGTTGTGTCGCACATACTTTGTTCTTGAGATAACCCCACAGAAAAAAATCTAACGGCGTAAGGTCTGGCGATCTAGCTGGCCACTCAATAGTACCTCTTCGTCCAATCCATTTATTGGGGAAGATTTCATCTAAATGAGTTCTTACCGTTAAAGCATAATGGGGTGTGGCCCCGTCTTGCTGGAACCAAACATTTTCATTCGGTAAGCTAGGATCTATTACGTTGGGATATACGTTTGCCAACGCAGGAATAACTTCATTTCTAAGCATATTTAAATATGTTTCAGCTGTCAAATTTCCATCTATAAATATATGACCAATAATATGGTCGCCTATGATACCGGCCCTAACGTTCACCTTTTGAGGGTACTGAGTATGTGTCTCACGCATCCAGTTAGGGTTCTCTGCTGACCAATATTTACAGTTCTGTCGGTTTACCTCTCCATTCAATGTGAATGTTGATTCGTCAGAAAAAAAAATGGTACCAAGAGCTATCTCATTTCTGTTCAGCTTATTCATCAATCTTTCGCAGTAATCCATTCTACTATCTGGATCGTCTTCTGTTAACTCCTGCACAAAAGTTAATTTGTAGGCATGAAGTTTTTCTTTATGAAGACATCTTAGATCAGTTGTATGACTAACATTGTTTTCACGGGCAATTTGACGTGTACTTGAAGTTGGATTCTCTTCGACACTTAACAAAATATCCACTTTCACATCATCTTCAACGAAGTGTGGTTTTCTTTTCAATGGTTTGACATGTCCAAGTTCTCTAAATTATGCATGAATTTTAGACACACAATTTGTGGAATATTAGCAATTCGGGATACCTGTGATTAAATAAGTTTGCCACTTCAACTTGACTTCTGCAGTTATCCCCGTACCCGATCATCATTAAAATCTCAGTTCGGTGAGTCTCAGTTAAATATTTCATTGTTATGTCGACAAGGAAAGAGTGTTCGACAAAGATTTTGTTTTTTCAGTATAAACTGTCAACACATCAACAACTGACAGAATAGAAAACAATTCACCTTATTTACCGATTTAAAACAATCCATATTATTTACCGATTTTGTCTAATTATTGGCGTTTTTATGCAATTTTTAGGTATTTATAATAAATTTCATGGGCGTAGCAGGTTTTGTTTAATATACAAATACGTCTAATAATTAGTTAGTTTAGATTTTTGATAAATCCATATTTAACTAATTTAAAAAAGGACCAATATTTCAAGTGTAATAAAATAATAAATTATTAATTTTAAAATTTCACCCTGTATAATTCATAATTGACCATACATTATTTAGTTTGTTGGAATCGGTTCACTAAGAGGATTTCAAAAATATGCAAATATACAGGGGGTTTCTTTAAAAAAAACACCGACTAGGGCATACTTACGTGAATCACCCTGTACATTTAAATTTATGTTTACATAACGCACAACTCAATTCAAAAGTTGACGTGTCTCGGCATGTTTTATCATTTTCTAAAATAATGACAAAGTGGTTTCCATAAGTGGTTTCCACACTGAATATTCTATTTTATAAAACATTTCTGTTTGTTTTATTTTTAGAAGAAAAAATGTACTCCTTTATTTCGGCCCACAGTGTATAAAAGTTGTTAGGTTACAGCTGAATTTTCTTAATATTTTATCAAAAGTTCAGTAGCGTGCAAATTTAAGGAGATACAAAAAATAATAGTTCTTTTTTAAATGGGACACCCTGTATATTTTCACATTTTTGGAATGGACTTTCTTTTCTGATTCCAAAAATATATAATATGTTACCCCTACCTTGTACCGTTTTTGAATTATGAAATGTTGAAAATCTGAGTTTTAGTAATTACTGTAAATATGAAAAAGATAATTTATCAAAGTATGCTATGAAAATGACAACTAATATGTTTGATAATTAACATTTTTCAGATAAAGTAATGAAAAATGTAATTTTCATAGCTTACTTTAATAAATTATCTTTTTCATATTTACAGTAATTATTCAGATTTTCAACATTTCATAAATCAAAAACGGTACAAGGTAAGGGTGTTATTTATTTTTGAAATCAAAAATAAAGACCATTCCAAAAATGTGAAAATATACAGGGTGTCCCATTTAAAAATGAACTATTATTTCTTAAATCCCCTTGAATTTGCACGCTACTGAACTTTTGATAGAATATTAAGAAAATTCAGCTGTAACCAAACAACTTTTATACGAGACTTTTTTTTCTAAAAGTAATAATAACGATGATAGGGGGTGGGTAATTTATAATGAATAACCCCGTACATAAAATGAGAAAAAGATTAAGTGAAATTTTTGCGTCGAATTTATGCACGTCCATTTTATTTTGGCGCTAAACCTTTTTTTACCAGGGGGTCGGTCTATTCATTAACAGCGTTGATTGAGGAGTTTGGGAAGATACGCAAAGCAATACATTTATTTGTAGCAGACGACGTTTTTCATTCTCCTTACGCCGATTGACCCCTGGCCCTAGTCACGACATTTGTAAGGTGGAGCCTCTGGTGGCCCAACAAGGAAACTCTCATTTTATCTCACGTCTCGTCAGATGCAGCATAACAAAAGGTTTAAAATAAATAGATAAGTATTAATTTCTATGAAATGGGCAACAATACGGGATTCGTAATCGGCGTTTAGCGTTTATTGAGATAATGACGTTAGGATAATGTTTGAAGGAACTATTTGTCGTCGATTTATGGATGAAAACCGTATGTAAAAGTCGCACTAAACACCAAATCATAATTTCCAGTATTATGAAATGAATTCATGTATATCCGCTGAAAAATAACATTTTACCGTTCAATCAACTGTTTCATCTAATGCAAATGGTAGAAGGAGTAAAGTAGGTACCTACCACCTTAAAAAGTAAATAAAACAAAAATCTGTTCATATATTAGTATATCTTTATTTAATTATTATTATTATTAGGTATTATTAGTATGCCTATCTTGAATAACTTAACATAATACTTATCTATTAAGTCGAAAATACTGGAATAAAGGAAATTTACTTCGGTAGGTACAATAAATATGATCAAAATGAAATCATACAAAAATAGGGATACAATGTATACACATGTATATGTCTACGTTTCAAATATCAACCATGCCCAAGAAAAAAAATTAAGTAAAGATTTATAAATACCTACATATTTACAATTTGAAATAAAAAAAAGTATCAACTAGAAATACAAGTAGTACAAATAAAATATCTTATATCTAAAAACTGTTGCAACGTTACCAAAGAAAAGTATCCAAAACCAAAATATCTACAAAGTATCTACAGATGCTGCTGACTTGTGTTTGTTTTTTTAGATAAAATACATATCTTTCGGTGAGGTTTACCAGTTTTCATTAAATTTGATTTCAGATTTTGACTTTCCCATTTCAAGTTGTTATAAATCATAGTCTTAATTAATAATTTTAAATATTTTTCGATATGCAGAGGACATAAGTTTGTCTTATGTAAGTGAATTATTTCTAATAGTTTATTATAAATTGATTTGGATAGATTATCACTAACTTTTAATATCTGGTAAATTTCATTTTTTTTTTCAATTTTTTGGCATAGACTCACATAACTGTTTGTCGGGTTCTTAAGAGAAGATACGTTATTTTTTGTAGCAAAGCTTTTATTAATTAACAAAATTTCTTTCTTGTCATTTATATCAATTTGATCTTTTATTAAAAAATTATAACAATCGTTTTCACATTTTGTTTTTTCTACCAACATTTTGGCGAAATATCCGGCAACATAAACATTAGAACAAGTTTCTAAATTAATAATTTTGTTAGTCTCATTAAGAATGTCCAAATCAGTAGAAATAAAGCCACTGATATCAGTTTGCGATAATATATTTTCCGAAGAATTAGTTGCATAGTTATTAGCTTCCATAACTGGAGGGTCAGTTTTATTTGACTGATTGTCGTCTAATTCTAAAAACTCTTGCAAATCTTCTTCGCAATTTCCACTATCTAATGCTTTTTGTAATCTAATGTTTATGTTGCACTGCAAAGATATTCGAAATTGTTGGACACTTGGTTTTGCATTGTATCCACACCTATTCCTAATTACATAAAATAGATTTTCTAATGGATCCTGATTCAGATGGCTAGTTATCATATAATTACAGTTGAAGGTATTTCTCAAATGTTCAAATAAACCAAGAACTGAATTAAGTGTCCAAATGAAACCGTTAATACAGTGGATATTATTTCTTTTGATATCATTTTCAAAAATCTCAATTGAATTAAAATAATCAAGTCCAAATTTTAAGTGATTCAATGAGGTGGGATTTTTAAGAGAAAGGGGTTGTCTATCAGGATTTGGATCAAATAGAGTTCTGCTGTTGAGGGAATCAAATAAAACATTTATTTTCTTTAGGAAGTCTGCAGTATTTTCGGCTGTTGCACTTTGAAAGGCATTAATTTGGGAACATGTCCTTATTGCAGCACTAAAAGAATTTGAGAAAATCTGAGCTGCAAATTTGACTCTCATTTTTTGCCATGTATTTGGATGTAAGTGGGTATCCGTAATTTTTGGCAATGCCCTAGTGGTTTTGCTTTCTTTATCTCGCGAATATGTTTTGACTAAATCTTGCCAAGATACGGGATTTCCATTAATTCGAAAATATAATTTCGGATTCATAAAGTTATTTCTTAGGCTTTTTAATAGGTGTGGAACGTCAAATATGGTAAATAATTTACAACTATTAATAGAAATTAATGGATACTTTTCTGTTGCACCTAAAATTTTGAAAGCACTTCTATTACAGGTGCCCTGATCACAAACTAGAGCTACTGGAATAAGTTGTATCTTATCCAAACCTTGAATAACGTATGTTATTATCTGTGCCAAGATATCTCCTTTTATGGACCCATTTGAGGTGAAATAGCATAAAGGCATTTTCCAGTTATCAAAAATGCCTCTAATATAAAATACTAGAGCTGAATTGGCGGCTTTGTTTTTTCGACCAAGAAATCCTAAATCCTCGTAACCTTCAATACAGTCATAAAACTGATTTGAAATATTGAAAAAATTGGGAAAATTTTACTTGATGAAGATCCATACTGAACGATGCAATAAAACAATTTAATTGGTTTCAATCTTCATCATATTATTATTTGAACTTATGTTCACTTTAAACTTGTGACGCGTTTCGCTAAAACAGTAGCTTCATGGAACGAGGGATAATGAAAAAAATTTAATTTATACAGTGAATAAATACATACGGAATTTTAGGAATTTAACAAGAGTATTAGAAAATTTTTACATGGAAATAAAGTGCAAAAAGTATAGTCCATCCGGAAATATAATATCCCAACTTTATAATCTCCAATTAAGATGTAACTTATTGTAAACAACCTATACAAGATTATTCATGATTCAGGTATAAAGCAGTACCGTTTCTATAAAAATCAATATATACCTATAATTATAACTAAGTATTAAATCTTCAAAAACAACTATAGTTATTGGTATATTGATTTTAACAGAAAGGGACCTGCTGAATTATGAGGTCATAAATAATCTTTAACAATAAGTTTGGTTCTTATATTTCCGGACGGACTTTACCTAAACACGGAATTCTGCGAATATTAATGAAATTATTGAATAAGTTTACCTGGAAATTTACTCACAACAATAATTCCCGAACTATTTTCTAGATAAATAAGGTTAATAAGTGAGAGAGATTGATATCTATTTGGTCGTTAAGAAGATTACTTGAATATTTTATTTTTATTCATCTCAAGAGCTTCTAATAGATTGAATTCAAAAAATTCAGGTAATCTCCTTAACCACCAAATAAAATCAACCATTCTTTTTTCAATATTTTTGTAAATATCTTTGCAATATCCTTGAAATTTCGTATAAACAAATAAATCAAAAATTGAGAAAATGTTCACTACACCTTCACTTGTTTGATAAAGCTACTGTTTTAGCTAAACGTTTACAGTTTATTTCATTGTAAAAATATTGATATTGACAAGTGTTTTGTCATTGATATATCATCGTCAGAATGACAGAAGTTACATTCTGTCAGTATCGAAACAATTGTCATTATTAATATGTTTTTTAATATACTCATTTTGGAATTTATTAGAAACATCATCGTTGATTGCTAAATTTTATGCATTTCCTACCTCTGCATGCGATTGGGAGGAACTGCGAAGTATCCTCTTGCATTTGAGAAGTACCAGGAATATTTTTTGAGTAACTGGAAAAAAAATTTCGCCTATTCAATAAAAAAGTATAACACTTATTTTAACCTAACCTAACAGAAAATTATGAACAGGCATGATGAAAATCACTATTGCCAGGGTATTATTTTCACTTATAATTGCACAAGAGGTTTGTATTTTATCAAAGGTAATACCACGAGTGCTTCAAATTTTATCGATAATTTTTTCTTTTCCACGAAAACTTGTTTATTTGGCAAAAATATGAAAACAAACCGATTGATAAAATCACGAGTCCGTTAGGACGAGGGATTTTATCTAAATTCGGTTTGTTTGAATGTTTTTGCCTTAAATAAACAAGTTTAAGCGATGAAAATAAAAAATTATGTGATAAAATTTGAAGAGCGAGTTGTATTTGGGAAGATTATTTTTTTCAACAATTTAAAATTTTGTATTACCTGAATGTTCAATATTCTCTTGGGTGATGGCACTCAATCGGTTTGTGTTCATCATTTTTCAATAAACTTCGAAGCACTTTTAGTTGTCAATAATGCCAAATTCAAAGTAAAATTTTGACGTTTTGATGTAAACAAGGTATTATCGATGAGGAAGCAGAATTATCAGTATAATACCGAATGATTGGCTAGAATAATGTATTGCTATTGGTTAAAACCACCAAAATGTCAGATTTTGACAAGTGAAAAAAATAATCGGGTAAATTTGGATTGTTTAATGAGAAACTGTTGCCTAGCAATTAGACGAGAAAAACTGTCAACTTTTGTGTAACTTCAACCTTTTGTATATCGTTCGATCTTTTATCGTATTTTCTGGTTTTGCATCGTTTAAATGATATTTAGGTACTCGTTTTATAGAATTCATGACAATCACACAAAATAATAATTCAAATTATAGTAGAGGTAATCAAAATAAACTTCTAATTTGCTAACTGAAATATTTTTGCGTTTTGGTGCGAAATTTTAATTATATTTTAAAAACGTAAATTTCTCCTTTTAGCCTTTATTTTTGAAAGAAACAACTTTTTTTAAATTAAACTTATGCGAGCAAACATCGTAGAGCAGTTTTTCAAAATCAGTCATCATGCCTATTAATTGATATCTAATTATTTAATAATTTTCATTTAATTTAAGTCAAAATTAGCAGACAAAAATATAATTAACCTACATACCTTTCCAAGAAACGGGTACTGCATCTTTTCTTAGTAATTTTCTTTTCCCACTGAGGTAAACATCATTTTTTGAAAAATTATTTTCGCATACACGAAGATTTTTTAGCGATGTCTCCTCCATCATATACAATCGTAATTCCAGAGAGAAAGGACTGGGAAGCAGGGCCTCCCATAATGGCGAATCTCAACTGGTACACTGATGGCTCTAAAACAGACTCTGGAGTAGGAGCCGGAATATACGGGGTACAGGAGAAGATAGCGATCTCTCTAAGCCTAGGGAAACATGCCACTGTCTTTCAGGCAGAGGTAATAGCGGTGCAATGCTGTGCAGAAGAGTTGATAAGACGGGAGGTGAATAACCAAAGAATCGTCATCTACTCTGACAGCCAAGCAGCACTATAAGATAACATCGAATCTGGTGTGGGAATGTCGCAAGGCCCTCAACAGACTAGGTAGTCATAATAAAGTAACCCTAGCCTGGGTACCAGGCCACCAAGGAATAAAAGGCAATGAAAAGGCCGATGAATTAGCCAAGCAGGGAGCAGCGGAGGTCATGATAGGGCCAGAACCCTCCTGTGGAATTGCCAAATGCCTAAGTAAAGGAAGCATCCACAAATGGATAAACAACCAGGCGTTGAACTGGTGGTATGGAACCCCAGGACAAAGACACGCTAAACTATTCCTTAAAAGCCCTTCGGCCAAACTGTCACACGACCTACTACGCCAAAGTCGAGAAACGACGAGGATAATAGTGGGAATGCTCACAGGGCACTGTAGGCTAAGGAAACATATGCACACAATTGGACTAGCAGAAGACAGCCTATGCAGGTTCTGCCAGGAAGAAGAAGAAACCGCGGAGCACGTACTTTGTGAGTGTGAAGGCCTAGCAAGGTTGCGGTTTCACTTATTCGGGGAAGAAAAACCGAAGGCAGAGAGCTACGCAAAGGAGGCGGTAACCAGGCTATTAAGTCTAATAAAAAGAATAAAGCTGGATATCGAGCTCTAATATAGGGAGGACCACAATAGATCTGCAAAGGTCGCAGTGGGATAGGACAAAGAGCCACTCCAATTTTAATCTAATCTAATCTAATCTCCTCCATCATAAAAAGATCCATATTTCCACAGTTCTGTATCCACTCAGAAATTAAATTTGATTTAGACACTGGGAATTTAAAAAAACTAATTATATTGTCTTTATTTTTCTTTTTATTACAACATCCCCTATAACAACAGGTATTTTGTTTTTTCATCTCCATAATTCAATAAATTTAAGAAGCACAACGAAATTCAAAAATAAAAAATACTTATACTGCTGGTACCGATCAACTGCCGACTCAAACAAATGCAAAACCGATTATAACTATCGAAGTGAACGTTCAAAAACTACCCTGTCTACTGATCATAGCTCGCCTGACGAAATTCTCGGGCTCGACGATAGTGTCGCCATCCCATTCTCGGGCACTTTTCGCGCTACATTTTGCCTCGTAAGGTTGCGTATCTTCTCAACTCCTCAATCAACGCTAACAGTGAGAGCTCCTACGAGAGTATACCTATACACTTATAAAGTACGCATTATATCATAATTTGCAATTTACACTTTATTAAGTGTGTACTCTCGTAGGAGCTCTCACTGTTTGTGAATAGACCCACAGGTATTTAATCACAATATTCAATTTTTCCCATTGTTATACTGAACTGAAATTGTTATGTTAGTTTGACAAATTAAACAAAAATTTTAGTTCTGATTGTGACCGATGGCGTTCCACGAACTTTTAACCATACCGTAGTATACCATCGAAAACCTTTCAAATTAATATTATTTCTTATAATCTTATTTTTTTATATACATATATAATATAAGGTAATTATTATGTTACATCGTGCCACCTTATAAATGAAATCATACATAATTATAAAGAAGTAAATTTCCATGGCTCATATAATACAAAGATTTTTTTTTAAATAATAATAATCTGTACCTACTGTACAAATGTAGTCGCGTAGAGGGAACTAATTAGGTATTTACCTCGGTAAAGTGCAAAATCCTCTGCATCGAACAAAGGAGTGAACGTTCAAATTGAAAGTTGAAGGTGAATCTAAAATAAGTTTAAAAGTGAGTAGTATGGTTCATGGTTAACTGAACCAGATTGTACGTCAGAGACACGTGTGTTGAAAAATAAAATCGTCGAAGATCAGACAATATCACTTGATTTTGAATACTTAAATTTGATAAAAACGCCGTTAGGTCTAAAAAAAAGTTGAAACATTTTTAATTTAGTAAAGTAAATCACTCACATTTTTCATTGTTGTATGAATTTTTATACAGGATGGGGCAATCTTCTGACATCGGAGGATTACATTGTTGTGGTGAGAGATAGAACTTTATGGTTTTGTTTGAGCTAATACAGTTACTGAGGGCACATTTTGAAAATACTTTCGATTCTACAGGGTGTTCCAAAACCACGTAGCAGCACAAACTTACATTTTTTTAAATGGAACGTACTATATTTTGTTTAAGAATCGAAAAGATCTCACCGAGAGCGTTACAAAAATATAGCACTCTAATATATTATAAGGGTGTTTCACAAAGATATGGCCAATTATTAGCAAAAAAGACCTCCTCTTTAACACTCTGCAGAACAGTAAATTAAAATAAATCAACAGGTCTTTGTGTTCAAATGTCATACACACATCATTGGCTGTGCTCAGTATTAATTACTTTTTTCATCGGTGGCTTCTTTAATACAGGGTGAAACAAAACGCAAATCAAGCAATATCTCAAAATTTTTAAATGAATCACCCAATAAGTCTTTTTACAATTTGTTAGTACAATTAATAAACTTTCAAACGATGTAGTAAACTTAGGGCATTAGTTAATGGAAAATCGTAGATATTTTATGATAATGGTCAAAAACAAGTATTTTACATACACAAATTAAATGGTATTAAATTTTTACATGCAACCTCTTGTAAATTTCAACATTTCTAAGGCATATATTTTAATCGTAATTTTGGATGCATCTACAATATCTAATCAATGAAATAAAATGTTTGCTAATACCGTAGGTACCTACCTGGAATTACCAAAAATTTCATATTTATTCATGTTTCACTTTCAAGAATTGTTATTATAGGCTTGTTTGAGAATGGGCGAAACATAATCAAGCCATATTTTTGATTATATAAAGTGGGCTACCATCAAAATAGTATCTACTAATAAATGTCAAAGAAATATTGCTGTATTCTTCGTTTGTGTTCAGGAAGTTGATTCTGTAACGCGTTTTACCTCGTACACGTGGCTCCTGCCACACGAACACGTCACTATGGACACCCTTGCCTAAAAATCTTTCGACGGAATACTCGGGCGCCAGATTTTTAACGTGGTTTGCTCCACGGCCCCTTGACCATTAGTGTCAAGAGTTCCAGATAGCCTCAGATGGAGGTTACGGAAAATTCCAGGGGTCTTGTTGAGTTATTTCAACCAATTCTTTATCAAATCTTTAATACGACTCAATTGAATATCGATTTTTATATTAAAATAAGTTACGGTAAATAGCGGAGAAATCAGGAACTTTGTTTATTACTACCTTGTGGTCTGTTATGAATAATTTTACAGGAGCGAGTAAAAAAAAAACGGGAGAAAGAACGCACGGTCAGAGCCGGTAAGGTTATCACAACCACGGAAAACTACTCTCGACACACGAGACGTAAACGTATTAGATCTGCAGGGTAATCAAATAAATTATGGCTAGGCCACTTCTAGATTTGATTATCCCTTGAATCTAAATTTAACCGGCAAAATATTTTTCCGACAAACAAACAAAATGTGTAAAAGATTTGTACCTGAGAGCTAAAAATGTCTAAATCTGCCGGGTAATCAGATAAATTATGGCTAGGCCACTTCCAAATCTGATTATCCCTTGAATCT
>CAJUYI010000745.1:0-12755 GCA_910591695.1 Galerucella pusilla
AAAAAAATCGTTGCAAAATTCCGAGGGTCGCGAACCTTACCGGACCCCTATCTTCCTTTAGTCGTATTCCTTGTAGGAATTTTGGGATATCTTCAGGCTTCGGTTGAGACAAGTCCTCCTATTCTGAGTCTATTAAATCAAATTTTGATGCTGCACTGCTCATACCTATTCAGGAGGACCGGAGAGAGTCACTGTCAAACGTCAAATACCTGCAGTCACAAGGTATATGCCATAGACAAAATAAAAGAGACTGATTGAAGTATAGGTAGTATAAGGCACAACGTTTCTGAGCAACTGACCCGCGCATCGAGTCGCTTCGGTCGTGAGAACTACAAGGCTTTTTACAAAAGAGAAAAAGGGGAAATAGAATAAAATAGTTTAAAATACTATAAATTACATTTCACTTCACCATTTATCCTTCTATGTCGATAAATATTATGAAATATCCTAGTATATCAACTTTTAAGTCATTAAAAACGAAAATATACAAAATCGATCATACATTGGTTGGTGTGAATTTAGCTTCCGTCTGTCAAAGTGAATGTGAAAGTGTCAATAATTATTCTACAAAATGTTGAGTCGGATTTAAAATTGGTTCATTTATAAATTTATTCAGGATTTTAGTTCTAATTAAGGAAATAAAAGTAAGTAAACCTTCAAAATATCATCACCAGATATAATTAGTCATGGTTGTATTGCAAAAAATTGTAATACTTGGTAAATATTTTTGGCCACTTCGCAATTTGTAGTAGGAATAAAACATTTTTCAAATTTTCATCTGATATTAATCAAAGTGAACAGTGGTACAACATTTAAGAGTTTCCTCCTACATCAAAGGTTGTGTAAAGATCATTTTAATAATTTGCATTCACAGGTTCATTATGCAAAATACTTACTAGATTTGTTTTACCTTTGCAATCCTTAGATCATGCCATACTACCAAAAGTAGTTGAACATAATAATAATACCCAAGCTTTTGAAATGAAAGCTTATTTTTTCTAACAATAATGATAGCCTCAAAAGAAATTTATCTACCTATAGTAACTTAAGGTACCTAATGCATTTTATTTATTTTGTCTCAGACCTGTTCCTGTCTTCATAGAAATGGAGAATCTACTTTCTAACTCATTTTTATTTAAATTTTTGCAGTTTTTGTGAATAATTTTAAAATAATGTGCAATTGGATGTGATATTGGATTAACTTTCCTAAATATAAAGGAAGTTTAGTAAAAATATATTATTTTGTGATTAATAATATAGATGTAGATTATTTGAATAGATGAAGCTTTTACTTGATGTAGATCCATAGTAAATTATGGAATCAAACAATTTTATTTTGTTAAATAAATAAATTACATTATTTTTAACCTTAAAGTTGTGACGCGTTTCGCTAACACAGTAGCTTTTTCAAACGAATAGAGGTATAATGAGAAATTTTCAATTTATACAGTGCCTTAATACTAAATTATACGGATATTTAACAATAAAATTATAATCTATTTACAAGGAAATGAAATGAATTTGTCTAAATATGGGATTAACTAAAGTATTTAACAAGTTTACCTGATTATTTGCTATGATATTATGTGCAGTTTAATAAAAATTTTAAATTAGTGTTGATTTCTCATTTATCTAAATTATGTGTCTTAAAATTGTTTATTAATTATAATCATTCCATTAGAAAAAATGAAATATAATTTTATTTTTTGTAATGAAATAATTATATAATAAACAATTTTCACACAAATTGTGAGGTTTACATACCCACAATCCAAACTAACCAATTCAACTATCCCGCCTTCAAAAATTAGTTCCAACAACCCTTCCTGGTGCGCTTCCATCAACGTGATGCCAACTGTTACTACAGGGTCGACAACTCTCATTATATTATATTTCTCTATGGTATATGCTTTGCTGTTCCATAATATCCTTCAGACAAAGACAAGATCCCAATTATTCTTACTCATTATATTACAGTTATCTATTAGGCAACGTAGGTCACTCCTTCTGAAGCACAAAGAAAATAGTCCAATCTTACTCACCATATTACATTTGTCTGTTAGGCAACGAAGGTCATTCCTGCTGAAGCACTTATGAGAACATCCTTCCAATTTTGAAGGGCTACTGTGATGAAATTCCTGGTGACCTTCCACTTGTTCGTTTCGAAACACTTGAAGGGAGAAAGTCGATTGTTATCCAGAGTCAAACTTCCAGTAAAATGGTTTTTTCAATAGTCGTGAATATGCATTTTATCGACTACATTTGACCCCCAATTGACCTAAAGAAAATCAATATCACGAGGGATATCAAATTTATTTTCTCCCATCTGTTGTGCCCTTTGTAAATCCATATAATTTACATTCTCCCTTCTCCATCCAGGAGGCAGGCGACTTTGGCAATGGACTTTAGGTTCCCAAAAAAGTATTTCAGTTTCAGTCCCTCTCCTTGTTAGCTCGAAATGTTGTTCTTGAATAGTTCTCGGTGCACTAAAGCTAAATTTTCACTTGTATAGGTTTATCTATTTTTTTAATGTAATTTTGCGGAAACAGTTCTGCCTAAGTCATTGCTGTCATATTAGCGAACCACTCTGGCTCTAGCATTTTTGAACGTATCACACAAAAGTGCCTCAATCATTGCTGCTTTACTATCCGACATGACAATAATCCCTTGTCTGCTTTAATAGTTCTTTAATAGCACACTTTCGCATAGTGTGAAAATAATAGGCAAACAAATAGTTCTTCGACTGCTTAAATGTATTTCAGTGTAAAATAGAAATCTGAGATATGCACTTCGTTAGTTTGCTATTAATATCAGCCTGGAGTATTGCAGCTCCTTAAGTAATTAAACTTATACCAAGTTTCATTACGTAGATACGAACAACAAGCAGTATCATGTTACTGAATTGGAGTTCTGAATTTCAAATTGATTGGGTATTATATAACTGGATTGGTATGTGACATCCCCATTGTCCAAGATATACGAAGTCTATCTACCGGTTTTATATGGAAAAAAACACTTTTTTGTGCTACAAATTTCAAGAGAATATAATGAATAATATGAAACATTAAACATTAATGATGGCAAGACGAACTTGTGGGAAAACATGGGGGTTGAGTCCGTGAATGATACACTGGATATACAGTGTAATAGTGTAATAGTGTAGTAATAACATATGCGTCTTTGGTCTGGTGGACAAAGACGATACAAAAGAACGCAATGATGAGACTAGGCAAGGTGCAAAGACTGCTTGTCTCAATATTGCAGGGTGCATGAAAAGCACACCAACGGCAGCACTAGAAGCCTTATTTGGCCTTCCTCCATTACACCTCGTGATAATGGGGGAGGCAAGGATGGGGCTATTTAGGCAGCAAAATAACCTGAGCAACAAAATAGTTAGATCAGGACACATATCCATTAAGGACATCATAAGTGGAGCCATTTTAGATATGAAAACAGACTATATGGCCACTAAACTTCTTCCCAGTCCCAAATATGAGGTAGAAATACCTCACAGAAAGGACTGGCAAGAGCCAAGCAGACTGAAGCTTCCCCGAGGAGAGACCTGGTACACAGACGGGTTACATACTGGGGAAGGAACAGGAGCAGGTGTGTATAGTGAAATGAGAAACACAAGATGCTCCTTCTCACTAGGAGAACATACCTCTGTATTTCAGGCAGAGATTTATGCTATCCTAGAATATGTCAGAATTATCAAATTTAGGACTGACACTCATAGGATAAACATACTAACTGACAGCCAAGCAGCCCTTGCAGCTTTAAACAGCCGCAAGGTAACATCCAGACTAGTGGAAGAATGCCAGAAAGAACTGAATGGACTAGCAGACCACATTAAAGTAAAATTAGTGTGGGTGCCGGGACATAACGGTATTTCTGGAAATGAACAAGGTGATGAACTCGCGAGAAGAGGTTCAGCAACAGCATATGTTGGACCAGAACCAGCTCTTGGGACCACAAAGAAGGTAGTCCGAGGGCAAATACAAAAATAAGTACAAAGCCAACATAAACTTCAGTGGAGGAACACTCCAAAGCAGGTACACAGTAAAACCTTCATAGGTGACAAATATGTAAAACGGGCCGAAGAACTACTGAATATCAGTAGGAATAAGCTAAGAATTATTACAGGTTATTTAAAGAGTCATACTCCGGTAAAGGATCACCAGCATAAAATAGGGTTATATAACGGGGACCTCACCTGCAGACTTTGTGGCATGGAGATCGAGACCGTAACCCATATCTTACCTAACTGTGAGGCACTGGACTCGAGGAGAAAAAACAATCTTCGGAGAAGCCAATGTACCACCCGAAGTATATGGCACACATCCAATGGACCTATATCGTCTACTCGAAGGTACGGGGATAACTGGATGGGTGGAATAAATGTGGGAGTAGAGTACAATAAACCAACAGGCTGCAGTGCTCCCGGCATGAATAAAATTATTGACATCCAAACAATGTTTAGACTGTAGACGCTGAGCATGGATGGAACAGTATACAATGGTACTCTTGTGGAGACATATAGTCCGAATGGTTCCAGGAGAAACGCTTGGACTCAGTTGACTTGGGTAAACATGTATTGAACAAATCCAGAAAGTGTTTCCCAAATAACAGACGAATACTTAACTTAAATTGTATCCAAACATGTTGCAGACCTGTTCAGAACATGTTTAGTTTCTAAAGTAACTCCAAACTATCCTTCCACAAACTTATTGATTATTATCCATATTGAACATTGCCAAGATTTTCAGATAAATATGGTAGGATCACCATTGTATCCAGTACCTATATGAACATATCATGTGACAGTTATTAACACTGCCTCTAGACAAACTATGCTGTAATAGTTTTCTTCGTAGAACAGCTAGAAACTGTAAGAGAGACATACACATTGAAAAATAATAAATTTGGCAGCTGGTGATGATATTTGCAGTTCCAAATCAGTTGCACCTAATTTTCCCCCTTTTTGGGTTGTATGATGTATGGGTATGTGTCCTATTGTGTTGCTTAGGTTATTTCGCAGCCTTGCTTCTCCCATCATAACAAGGTATAGTGGGGGAGGGGGAAATAATTGCGCCTGGTTGGTTTGGTTACTGAACCAACCAGGCAACTGCAAACTGTTGCAAACAATCTACTGATTACTATCACACGGTGGGGCAATGCTGATGCGCTGATGTGCCGCATCAAAAAACTGTTTGGTACTTACTCTGTTAATTTTTCATAAACCGCAGATATTGTATTGTTCCCTATTTACTCGCGTATAGGGAGCACATCATTTTGTAAATCTTTTTTCTTACTAGCGTGCGGAAAAGTCCACTTTTCCGCACTCATCTTGGTGCGGAAAGAGTCACTTTTCCGCACTAGTGTGGAAAAGTAAATTTTTCAAGTTTTTGGAGAGTATACTGACATTCGAATATTTGAAATATAAATTTTTATGATTGTAGTTAACCAATTGACTGAAAAATTAATAAATTTATTATAATTCTGCTATAATTTTCAATAAAAAAAAACTTATTTTTCAATCATTTTTTAATGGCCCTTGTATAAGCCTCATCAAATGAATGTCAAATAATAATAATTAATTTGTTGATATGTATTTAATAGGAAATGTTTCTTTATGTTAACTTTTGGACTTATTTCCGCATGCTAGTAGAAAAAATAGTGTACCTAACACGCGATTGCTGGCCGAATTCGCTGAAGCGTCGTTCGGCCATCTGCAATAGCGTGCGGTAAAGTTTTCCGCACTCTTTGGGTAGACTACTATTTCAGTCACTTCACTTCACTTAATTTAACTATGTAATAACTTTGTAATCTTTTGAAATAAATGAGTACTTATATGAGTTATTATCGTTGAAGCTCCAACGAATTTCAAAACGCAAATGAATTTTCAATCTAAGTGCAAGCTCGTTAAATAGTTAAATATCATGAACATGTTTGGACTTGCAACTTGATCATGAATTCGTTCGTGTTAAATCGCGTAAGCGTCAAATAAAGAGCAAGTTAAAACGCGCCTGAAAGACGTTCGCTCGCTTGCCGAGTTTTTTTCTATTGCCTACAAAAATAGGTAGGTATTAATTTATTCTTAGTACACGTAACACAGCATAAACAATACATTACCTACCTATCTTGAAAGATTAAAATAGGAGCTTGTGTTGATTCAATAGGGGTCGATATTTAGACTTCGTCACCCCCCAAAATCAGTTTTCGTTTATGTCGACCCCTAGGAAACCGATATCGACCCCAAGGGGGGAAATCCCTATTATTGTAGTTAGTTTAGTATTCATCACTAATTTTGGACAACCACTGCTTAATCTCATTGTTATTGCGGCCTGGCTGACATTTAAAAAACTTTAAAAGTTAGATTCATTTGATTCCATCCAACCCTGCCTTCAAATTTACAAATTCACACAATTATACGTTACAATTTTATGATATTAGCTTGACTCCAAAAGCTACGATAGTCGCAACGTACTTTTCTTCTTCTATTTGCTTTCGGCTTACACGTGAAACATAATTATTTAGATTCGCTGATGCGTTTAACAATGTGGTTGTACGGGTTCTAATATATTTGTAGTTTAAATAAGAATCGTAGATATAAGGAAAGGTTTCCTCATGTAATATTAAAAAACGTCGGGTTTTTCTAACGATGTTAGTGTGTACATACTCAGATAGATATGGTGAAGGAAACATCTACCTCTGTTTAACGTACTAATAGTCATTATTTTCATTTTTTAATGGTTTATTTGCAGTTATAGTATAATAATCATTATTGATCGACAATATGGATACTGGCTTAGGCCTACATGAAACAGCAAAATTGAATACCTTTTGTGTGTTGTTACGTTACAATATTCGTGGATAATCTTAATTTCAACTGAAGTAATTATGTACTTTTAACTCGTTAAAAACTTTAAATTACTTTGTACGATGGGAGAGCCATCGCAAATTTCTTGTTATAACCTATTTTTCGGTGGCTGTCGACGATTTTGCGGAAAATTAAAAGTAATGAAAGCATTTTAAAAGCTTACGTTCAATACAATCTCCATAAATTGGAAGATTATGAATGAAAATGCTAATATTGTCATCTTAATGATAAAAATGTGTTTTCGTTGGATATTTCTTTATATTTTTAACAGGAAAACGATTGGCGACAGAAGAATTCGCTTTTCAGTACAGTCTTACACACAAAAAGTAACACCCAGAAGAATCAGTAGGACGTCTTTCATTGAAGCTTACTTTATTGAAATTTTTAAGATTATGAACCCAGTCGAGTAGTGTAACTATTGTTACTGGCTTCGCAACTTAGCCAATAGATGGCGCATTATAAGGACATACACCCACCGGCACGAAAAACGGGCACTTTATTGAAATGCCCAAATTCTCCATTTTTTTTATTGGAACCTTTGTCAACGGTAGGCACGCGTTGGTACATGTTTTTAAAGTATGCTTTCTCCAGACCTCTTTTATTTTAAAAAAAGGACGCCTTTTAACATTAACACAACCAAAAGAAATTTATCGGCAGTTATACAATTATCATCATAAACACAAAGAACAATTTGAAAAACCAGTATTTTATCACTCTAATTAATACCTCGTATTACCTGAACGAGCCTATATAAGGGCATTAATACTTCTATGCATACTGTTATCAAGTTGAATACTTCATTCTGTTGAATCGCTTCCCATTCCTCAAAAAGAGCCTCTCTGAGCTGATCCAAGGTGAGTTCTGGTCCCATATAATCTCAGATCATCTTCATTCAACTTTCTGCCAACTGTTTGTCAACTAACATTTTACGTTCCTGGCATATTGAAGGTTATTTCTAATTTCTACAGCAGTTGTAAGACGATATCTTAGTGCTGAAGATATCATAAAACGGTCATTTCCATGAGTAGTTCTTCTCTGAGGACCAGTTCCAGAACCTCGAGTGTAAGCTCCCTTCTCTATAAAACGTGTAGGAAAATGGAATGAAAAAACAAATTAAGAAATTAATGCATTTCATCAAAAATTACCATGGTACCCGTTTTTCGTGCCGGTGAGTGTACCTATATATATTTCGAAAATATAATTCTAGATACTTTGTAGGTGCTCGTATGGGCCATTTTCGTTTAATTAAAACTATCTTTATCATTGTCTTCCAAGATACTATATATTTCCGTGTACTCCATTTTAAATTGGACGCTGTCAATCCGCTAAAGTTCCGGCATGTAACGAAGCGGGTGGTAAGTAGTCTGGATGCCTACTGGTGGCCATCGCGACACGGGCTAGCCGGACCAGCGACTATCATTATTGTGTCCTACTTATGTTGTATACTTTGGTGAGTTTATCTGAAGCCGTGAAAGAAATGCAGTCGAAAACATTCGACATTGCCACGTTTAACTACGGGAAAGCTAAAGTGCTAAGTATGTAGCAATAATAATTAGGACTTTTTATTATTAACAATATTAACAATATGATCAAACGTTAATTATTTAATGTGCTTGTTTCCTTGGATTTTTTCTATCATATATAATTTGTTCAATTTATGAATATTAAAAGATGAGCACTTTTCCAAATTTGTTACGGGCTTCTTCAAGCTCTGGCAGCGTTGTACGAAAACCATAATTACCACACCCTCCGAATTACATAATTGGTGGTTTTTATCGAAAGGCCTGACCAGCTGGCTTTTTATTGCCAAGCGCGGGCGTGTGTTCTTTCGTCTCACTTCGTCAATTGACTGAGATTGATTCATCCAATAACGTTGGTATTGTCAGTGACCTTTGTATTTCCAAACCAATGCCCCGTAGCTTCAGATAAACTTGCCAAACTATATGTCGCTTGTTTTTAAAGTGCGTCTAGAGGCCCACGCGTAGTATATTTGCTGGGGATATACTCGCTACTTGATGACTTCCGAAAACCTTCCCGTCTGCCGTTAGTGCGAAAGTGCTTTAATCCTTAATCATATTCTCACCGACTGCCAGATAGACATCAAGCGTCTCACCAGCGTCTAGATCTACAACCAAACCCGAAAGGACTTTTAAACTGCGCCGTTGAAATTCCAAAGGTATTGCAATTCCTTAACTCTTTGTCTACCGGAGGCTCAAATTCTTACGCGATGACATTTTCCCAACGGTACTTGAAAGTCCAAGGACTTTATACCCCAATATCTCCGTAACCTACAATTTAAATGTTCTTAAACACTGTCGGTACTTGAAAGACCTATGTAAGTATCTACTCGAATACATTGGAAACGTTGCGCATGACATGTCAGTGAAAATACCGCCAACAATCGGTTGTCTGCAAACCAACGTGGTTACTATGGCGATTTAATTTGTTTTAATTTATCTAGTTACGTTTGAAAAGAGTTTTTTGCTAGTTTTGAGAACAATAATGGTGGGTTGTTATGTCGGAAATAAAAAAGTGGCAATTGTATTGATGCATATTACATTTTATATGATTTTTATAAGTGGTACTCATGAGTACCGTTGGGATTTATGAGGTAATAATTTTTGTTTGTTGTCGTATGATGGGGAGAAGCGCTGGAAGTACAAAAAACCCTTGTCAGAGAAAGAATTACTGGAAATTCTTGAAAATAACGAGGAAATGGATGAGTTTATGATGGACCTGGACAACAAATAGGACTCAGATATTGAATCTGATGACGAGGATGTATCAGATGAATGGATTCAGCATGAACTACCTTGTTTTGAAAAAGGAAACTGCGTGGTTGGCAATGAAATTTCTCAAAAATATATAAACAATAACAGCGATTCCGAAGCAGAAAATGGAAATATAGAGCCTTCCGTAGGGAGATATCGTTAGGATTGGTTAACTGTAATAAGATGTCTCAAAAATCCCTAGGAACTCCACAAACTAAGAGAAGACGATATATTTATTATACACCTGCTAGTGATAGACTTGGCCGTTTAGGCAATAATTGTAAATCCCAAGGGTACTCGTAGGTACCATTATTGTAAAATCTATAAGAATATATTTTTTTGGAAACTATGCCTTTTGAGTCTTCACTTAATTGTTTTTGTTGCTAAAACCAGAAAATAAACTGAATATTTCAGTAAATTCTTCTTGCGGTATTTAAGTTGTCCTAAATTTTACTGGTACTTCAAAGTACCGTCGGTACACAAAGGGTTAAAGCAGCTAACCTCTATCACAAAATATGAAAAATCATTAACTAAATTAATATGACTGCTTATTTTATGTTGAAAATTGTGTATGTATTTTTGTATAGTGCCAATAACCATGCACTCAAATTCTAAGAAGAAATTATATAATCACGTCCTCTAGCGGTAGATTTTCAAGTTTGAAAATAATTTGTGGGGTGGTATTATAGAATTTCTAGCCGAGTTTCTTAAAATAGAACAGCGACAAGGTCACGAAATAAATTACGATCGCCAGCAACGAGCTACGCTTATGGTTGATATATATTCTGTGTTCGAACTACGCCCACGATTGAATTCTGCTACAGCTGGTGGAATGATGCTGCGTCCCGAAAATTTACATTGCGACGCGTGAGTAGGCGAGTTGTAGTGAATTAAGTCACTGATTAAATTTAGTTACTTAGTATCTAGTTGTCTTTTGTTAGTGGATGTGATTATGGTGAACTTACCGACCGATCATTTCAAGCGGTTGGTCCAATTGGTCCTTGCGACATAAGTCCCAATTTTAATAAAAATTTCACTGATAATATTGTCACAAATATATCACGAGCACGTGTGTTAAGAAAAAAATATTTCGAAACAGGTAAAGATTGCATGTTATACAAAAAATTGCTTATACTGCAACAAACTGTCAACGTGAAAATGTTAGTGGTTTAAAAGATGATTCCAAAACAAACCATGATACACAGTCGTTCCGCAAGGTCCCATCTTGGGACCCCTATTGTTTAATATTCTTTTGTCCACGACCACCTAATAATAAGTCGATATTTCACCTCCTAACAAAAGGTATATGGTACCCATATATCTACTAGAGTGAATTATGGTTCATAATACACTGGAGTGTATTATGGTTCATAATTCACGACTAGAGATGGGGGTACAATATGAAATAAACTTTTAAATCTGTGTATTTTGTTCAGGAAATTTGTTTCTGAAATATATCGTATCGATAAAATATCGAAATCTTAAGTATTGATACTTTTCATAACGACATTTTCTAGTATTAAGTATTTCAAAACAATATATTTATAACGGTACGTTGTATTGATACTTTACACGGTATCGCCCATCTCTATATATGTCAAATTACTTAATTTTGACGTTAGTACTACCAAATTGTTACGAACCTGCTATATTGCTGCAACGAAGAATTTATTGAATTCGGAAAGTGGAAATGAACATTCTTGTACACCAACTGAAATAAAAAAAGCGGCGAAATTAACGACTATAGGACTGCTGCCAGAAAAATCGAAAGATAACTATATGTTTACATATTATAACTTCATGAACTGGAGATTAGTTGACTTTTATTCAATAAAGAAATCAAGGGTCGTGGACAAAGTATAGTATTGTACTCGCAATTTATGGCCAATATTCACTTGGGTGACGTCACCCAGCGTTAATAATGGCTATCATAAATTGCTCGTTTAATAATATACTTTTAAATGGTATCTCTATCATCAATATTGATTTTCTTTTAATGCAGATAGCCTAAAACTATACAGTAGTGTGGAGGTAAACTGGTGAACAGGTAAAGTTTGCATGTTATACAAAAAACTGCTCATACTGCAACCGTAACGTAAAAATGTGGTCACACTTAAACGTCAGATTTATTATTAAAATTCATTAAAACGTTGGTTTGGATGTCAATTTTTTTTTCTGACAGCCCAAAGTTGTTAGGAATATGTAGCTACCTTTCATGAATTTAGAATAATATTACACCGAATATACCGAGAGAGTCAGATTTAGGTCAGTGGGCCAGTGAGAATTTCTCTTTCTTCTTTTTTTCTGTATTGGTAGGGAGATAATTATTTTTCCAGCATAAATGGGGAAATTGTTCAAGACTTATCTCAACTCCAAATAGTATTACTTGGAATGCTAATCAACCATACCTATTTTTTAAACTAAAGGGGGAATTCTGAGAACATCGGTAAGATCTATAAGCCGAAATCTGTAAGAGTTACAGGAAATGCGATTCTATCCTCACCTGTTACATACAGATTCGTGAATATTTACGGACATCTGTCACTGTAAGCAGTACAGGGTGTGGTACAGACCGTTGTATTATCATTATTATCATTTTTCGTGTAGGAGTTAACTATAACAATTCATAAATTAGGTTTAACAATTAAAACTTTGTCGAAACAAGTCATAAAAATAAACAATTATTATTTGAGATTCTTTGGTTTCAGTTTTTTGCGTGTAGTTAACATTTAACTTACATTTTTTAAACAATTTTCTCAGTGTAACTTGATCCGTTATCTGTCAACGTCAGATTGAAGGTCACGAAATTTTGCCCCAAAAACAACATAGAATTTACGCCGGCTTTCGTTTCTTGTTAAGCTGGTGTATTCTGTGGTTGTAAAATTTCGTGACCTTCAAACTGACGTTGACAGATAACGGATCAAGTTACACTGGGAAAATTGTTCGAAAAATGTAAATTAAATGTTACTACACGCAAAAAAGTGAAACCAAAGAATCTCAAATAGTAATTGTTTATTTTTATGACTTGTTTCGACAAAGTTTTGATTGTTACACTCAATTCATGGATTGTTAAAGTTAATTTAACAGCTTCACAAATAATATTG
>CAJUYI010000745.1:12765-54045 GCA_910591695.1 Galerucella pusilla
CACTCTATTCATGGATTGTTAAAGTTAATTTAACAGCTTCACAAATATTGTGAAAAATATATAAATATAAGTTTTAGCTTCTGTTTTTGGAGTAGGTACCATCCATTTTTAAAAATAATGAGCTATTGTTTAACCAAATGATTCTTATTCTCTTTATTGTTATCGAAATTATATGTGTAAGTATGTATTTATGTAGCACTATATGTAGGATAGGGTGAGTCTAAAAACCAATACAATAATAATAGATTGTATATTTATAATATCAGTTTACAATAGAAAGAATTTTAGTAAATGATGATAAAAATTACAATAAGTATGGTCCTTGAATATAAAATTTTTATTATTTGTTCATTTAAAAGTTACACTTCACCAGATTCTGAATTAAATTTTACACCCAGAGAAAATGTACTGATATCTGTGAACCTTTCTTCATAAATATCGAAGTTTTGTTGTGTTTTTCAATTATTCATCCATCACTTGAATAACAGCCACGAATTGCACAAGTTTTTGGCGCCATTACTAATAAATGTAATTTTGTAAACAAATTTTATCGTTCAAAACACAAAAAAACATGTAAATAATCAAAAAGCTTACAACAAAGAAAAATCTTTGGTAAACAATAAAATCACATGTCATTGACAGATAACGGTCTTAAAATGGCAACTGTCGGACATGCGCACTCAGAAAATGAAATGTAAAATAGCACAAGTTTCGCTTCTTCTTGGTATAGTGTATTCTGTGATACAACTGACAACGATATTTGTCAATTTTGTGTTTATATGCACAAAACAGTCTAACCTATAGAAGTGAAAGTCCAATAGAATTAACTGGAATGAAAAAATGAGGTGTTAAACCCATCCACCTGAAGCGCTAGTTGCAATTAAGTTGTCGAAATAGGCAAGGCCGAAAAACAGAAGGCAGAAGAATTTCAGCGATCGCAGTGGATGGGTTCAGAACTATTTCATAGCGCTTTTTTTAATGGAAGTTTGTTTTTTTTTCTTATTTTTTGGTAATAAAACCACATAAATGTTTTTTAATTCGACATTATTGTGGTTTGATTCCTAAAAAATGAGAGAAAAAAAGAATAAGTAATGCCACAAGAAACTTACAGAGGAAGTTTGTTTATTTGAACTACTAATGCCCGATTTCACTAACCATTTCCTAAAGTCAGGTAATACCTAAAACGAATTTAAGAATTCCTAAATGCAATTTAGAATTTACATTTAACCACGCGCTAAGTAATACCTAAGAGTGATAATATTACGTATTTCTCATTACTTTTGTATCAATCCTGAAAGGATTGTAGGAACAGCTTTGCGAGTGAGGCCCATTTTTGTCCCAATAATAATATATCGTGGTTCAAAATATCTGTTGCAAACTTTTTAGGATTTATAAATCTGTTCGGCGCTTAATAGTTTTGGATTGCGAATAAAAGCAACCCATTCATTCAACAACAAAGGGTCATGTTTGGGAAACCTATGTCGTTTTGATGTAATGTCTGTTCACCCAAGAACGCAACACTTCACTCCAACCATTATAAAGTTATTATAACATTATGATAACACTTACACTTGATAACACTTACAGTACCTAATTGAAACACAAATAACAGCAGCAAATGGCAAAAGGAAACAATCTATTGCAATCTATAAAAGAAAACGGTAACAACTATATGACAGCTATGATGAATTTTAAAATCTTATCTTCTTTTCGTGCTAAAGGCCTCAGCTGCCAGGCCTGTTTCGACAACTCAAATGCAACTAGCGCTTCAGGTGGATGGGTTTGAAACCTCATTTTTGTATTCAAGGTCATCCTATAAACTTTCACTTCTATAGGTTAGACTGTTTTGTGTTTATATGAAAATATAACTTCAATCTTTATTAGATACATCTTTTTCACGTTTGTTGTTTTATTTTCAACTAAGTATTATATTCCAACCAAGTTAAGTGCTATTTTTATTATTTATCCAGTTTGATAAACAAAATATATATATGCTTGTTTTTTCTTGCTAATAATATAAATTTCCGAGTAAAGTCTAATTATTGTTAATATGCCTTCATCAAGTTTCACCTACATTACAGTACATTATTGAGGTATTTTTCGATATCAAAACTTCTGTTGACTCCTAGTTCGTGCTCAAATGTGAATAGAGAATAATTTAAACATACAGTAGCTTTTTTGTTCATATTTATATCATCCAATTTGATATGAGTTACTTATAATAACCCTACATTTTGTTCACAATAATGTGACATTTGGTTACCACTTTCGCCATGGCCTGTGGCCAATAATGATTCAAATTCTAGACTTGCATTGATCCCCCATTGGACACGACACTTGCGAGCAATAAAATACGTGACACATAATAGACAGCCTAAGTGCTTACGTCACAACATCTAGTTTCCATATTGTGTTAGAGGAACGTGCCTTTTAAGTATTTTTGTATAGGTTTTTGCCAAAGTGAGATAATTTAATTACTAAATTAAGTTGAAAACCTTTTGAGGTTATTTTGGCTAGCTTATTCCGTTCAAAACCATCTAAACTGCATTATGTATTCTTAATTTCTATATTCTATTATTTTCAGATGGCTTCAAAACATGTCTCAAAGCTTTCTTTGTCCACAAAATAGCAATCACAAACTCTCGCAAACTGAGTGGGTTGTTTATCTTTTCGGCTGTGATTAAATAGAATATTCCAATAAAACATTCTTTAATAATGATATTAATTACACTTTCTTCACCTTATAAGAGGGATCCATTTGTTTCTCTGCCTGGTTTGTTGGGAACCGAAAAAATTTGCAGGTTTGCTTTGCACTGTAATGCTTGGAATCTGACACAAAGCACATTACCATAGTGTCTTAAAAGCACTAAAAATATATTCAGTTAAAGTCACAAACTAAATAACGGTATACAGATATAGATAGCTTTACTCAAAATAGGAAAACCTAACTTACATACAATTACATTGTACATAAGTTTAAAGTATACAAACATATAATGAATAAAAATATATAAAATCAAATAACTACATGTACCTATATAATAAATGTATAAATTAACAAATACATACCGCATTTATCACAATTAAAAAAAACAATAGTCACATACATTTGAATCTTTAACAATTTGTAGTAAAAATAATTCGAGGTTCATCGTTAATCTAAATAGTTCATTGATCCTCTTTTAAATTGTGGCAAACTTTGTGAATCTTTTATTTCATTTGGTAACTTGTTATAGTCAATAAATCCTTTAAATATTAATGTTTTTGTATTAAACGTTTTAGTTTGAATGTTAATATGTAAGTGATTGTTAGTTCTAGTATTATATTCATGTATTTGACTGTTATAGGTTATATATTTGTTAAGAAACATTGGCAAAATATTGTGCAACATCTTATAAAAATGTAGGTTAATGTCATATAAATCAGCCTCTTTTCAATCGATAACCACAATGTTTCCATCACTAAAGATACTGGGGTCAGCCTGCCACATCTTAGTACAATTCTCATTGCTCGGTTCTGTAATTTTTGCAGTGCCCTTAATTTGTTTAAGTCGAAAGTATACAGTAAGGTAGGGCAGTATTCAAACAGCGGCTGTACTATGGTTTTATACACTGTTATTCTAAAGTTAATACTTAAATGTTGCGATACTTTGGAGTAAAAGTACCTATAATTTCTTTAAAAATGTTTTTTGTATGTAACTAAAATGACTATTCAAATTTAAGTGATTATCAATCATAAAACATAGTAGAAATTATCCAAAAACCTTTCTCCAAAACATAACCAACATAACCTCAAAAAGTTTTCAACTTAATTTAGTGATCGATAACCACTCCGATGTTTCCATCACTAAAGATACTGGGGTCAGCTCACCTTGGTAAAAACCTATACAAAATCACTTAAACGGCACGTTCCTCTAACACAATATGGAAACTAGATGTCTTATTTTGCCTTTATAACGTTGAAAACACTGAATAAAAAATTCCTTATGGGACTTTTACATAGAAAGAGAGTTTGTTTGGAACCAGTCCAGGCTCCGCCCACAGTTGTGACGTCAGACTTAGGCTGTCTATTGTCAATTAGTTCGAAAAGTCTGAACACGATCCTTTCGGAACACCCTCTTAATCTAGTGACTCTTAGTGGTGTAAGTGAGGTTTCTTAAAATGTTCCTCCTTGTTTTGAAACAAGGTATAGTTAAATTGGCAACTTTCTAGACTAAAATTCTCTCAGGTCGATAAAGTACGTGATGATTAAACAACACAAATAAATAAGCCCTTTGTGCGACGACCCAGCACTGTAATTACCATGCCAGGGAAAACCATCGTATAGCCTGCAGCGAAACACTTGAAACTACTAGGATGTAGCATATCACATCTCAATGAGCACGAGGTATAATTTAAAAAATATGCCGTCTTTCGGAGGAGACGTAAAACCGAGATCCCGAGTCCATGGATGTTTGTCTCGTTAAAGAACACCACCACTGGTTGGAACACTAGTGGGTTCACCAAAATTTCCGTTTAGTGGTAGAGTGCTCCCGTCGTCGGTGATTAGCCTCAGTCGCAAAATAGAACGACGTTAAATAAACCAATAAAAAAATAAGCCCTTCATAAAACTTGCATCGTACAAACATGTGAAATTGGGATTTTCACAAATAAATCAAACCCCAAATCGAGCGTTAGAAGAAGATTAATTCCCATTCACAAAAGACTTATGGTAATATTTTGAAAAGGGGTTGATTAATTTGGGTTTACATTTTTGTCGATAGTCCCAATGACTGCCTATTCCTTTTTCAATTTCTGATAAATAAAGTTATATTTCCAAAGGGAATAGACGTTAGTGAAATTAACTGAGGTTTACGTAAAAAACAATGCTTGAAGTTTTAAAAGATCCAGTTCAAAGAACAGGAGGTAGTATATTCCTTTTGATGATCTCTCTAACTTTAAAGACTGTTGAAATTGCTTCCATAATGAAACGAGCACTTTGAAAAGTCACTTCGGAAATATTCACCGTTACTTTAAAATAAACCACGTTGCCAAAAGGCGTATCAATTAATTCGAATCGATATATGAAACAAATAAAAATGAACTTACGATACTGTATTTTCATTATTTATTGTTATAATTCGTTAAAATCCTGCACCATTTTATAGGTAATCCTGGTTCTCGTACGATTTTCGATTTTTTTTATATGTTGTAGTCTTAATGATAACTATGTTGGGTTAAAACTGTGCAGGCCCTCCGGTTTGGCGGTGGTGGCGTCTAGTAGAAGTTGCGTCCTGTGCATAGCATTTTTCCTCCTAACACTATAAATCTCGCAATAATAGCAAAAGTCTTGTATGTCGGGGGCTCATGGGGAGGTCTGCCACACTTCTGTGCCATCAGAATCGCAATTTCTCCAGAGGGTACCTCCGCAATGGTCAATTTGTTAGGCCGGTGTTTTAACAGCAAGCGGAAGCAATAAAACCGAACAAAATCATCAACAATCACGTTATGTAGGTTAGTTGGATCCATCTAACTCCCAAAGTCCTCACGAGTGGGCCCCAGAAGACTTTTCAACATTTTCTTGATCCCACGCACCCATCTCTAGCAGTAGATAGATACTTCATGAAAAATCTTGTAGTTCGGATAGATACTCGGATAGATATTTGTCAAAAGAGCCATCACCCGAGACAGACGCCAGTCGGAACAAACCCGACATTCGCATTCACGATATATAAAGTATATTTGTGGCTCTGAGTGTGCACCAGAGCGCTACCTGAAATGGAAAATTGCCTCGTTCGCAATACAAACCGCTTTGTCGGTAAGCTAGTTCTTGATGAGAATGTGGTTGTGGACATTCGTATACGGAGGGGAGAGCTGATAGTTTAATAAATAAAAATGATTCAGTAGCTTTTTGTTTCAATTAACAGCTGTCTGCTTGTGATTGTCGAAACGAATACTATACACTTAACAATACCCTTACGTAGGTAATTGAAGATCAGACAATCGATAGTAGATCTACGTGGGATATACACAACTAAAGATGCAAGTAGGTCGTTCCGTTTATGTCGAAGGAAAAAAAATTAAAAAACGCAGCGTCAGGACATAGAACACAACAAGAAAATGTCTGACAATTTTCGACTGATGTCTGTCACGGGTGATGGCTATTTTGACAAATATCTATCCCAGTATCTATCCGGCCTACCGGATTTTTCATGAAGTATCTACTACTAGAGATATGTGCGTGGGATCAAGAAAATGTTGAAAAGTCTTTTGGGGCCCACTTGTGAGGACTTTGGGATTTAGATGGATCCAACTAACCTACATAACGTGATTGTTGATGATTTTGTTCGGTTTCATTGCTTCCACTTGCTGTTAAAACACCGGCCTAACAAATTGTCCATTGCGGAGGCACCCTCTGAAGAGATTGCGATTCTGATGGCAGAGAAGTGTAGCAGACCTCCTCATGAGCCCAGGATTACCTATTAAATGGTGCAAGGTCCTTTGATTGTTTGTTTCCTGCCACTTTGTTCTGTCACTCAAAACTGGATGAACATCGAGTTTTGATACTATTAAATGTCATAATAACCATGTGATTGAGGTTTGATACAGCTGCTTCAATAACAGAAATACCATTTTTTATTGAACCAGTAATGTATTGTGGAGTAGATGGAGTTTATATGCAGATGTACAATGAGCAATTGAAGCTCCTCCAGGCTTTATTTTATTGTGTCCTTGGTAAGTCTTATTTATAAATTCAAGTTATTCAAATGAACATACTGCTGCTAGTTCAAATCATTTTAAAATTTGTTCGTTTTCCGTCCTCTATCGTTGAAAACATCATCTTGGTCAGGCCTCCACAGTGACACAGTATGTGTGCTGAGAAACCTTGTCTTGATAAAACCTGCGTTCATATGTTCATATGTTTGTTGAGTCTACAGTACCCTGCCAGGAGCTTAACCCGGACGGTGGCTGTTCGACCATTCAAGCGCTTTCAGGCGAGACACAGATTAATGCGTCTATTTATATAAATGAATTTTTAGCCACGCGATTCTTTTCAGATACTAGTAGCCGGCCACAAAGTGTCTTTTCTGAAAGCGCTCTTCTGGATTAATGGGTACTTCGTATTTTTGATAAAATCTTAGACCTGCATCATTTCAGGGTCCAGATTCTTTACTAAGGAAGTAGAGCTGTTCGAGGAAACAGATATTTTTTCCCTCGTTATAGAACTGTAACTGTGTAACTGTAACACTTTCGCTATATACCACAGAATGCTTCTGGACCAATGAAAGCCCATTGTGCCCTTTCTTGGGCTAGTGTGTCTGCCTTTTCACTACCTTTGTGATTTGATTGGCCCGATACCCAGGCGTATGAATGGAAGCCCTTATTGGATTTTCTGCTCTGGAACTTTTTGTAAGGGTGGAGGCAATGGAAGCAGCAATTTTCAGGCTGATATTGGGAAACTTATGGTCCCCAAACAATGTTTGAGAAGGAAACATCTGGTTTACCTATGGTTCCAAAACAAACCATGACACATAGGCGTTCCGCAAGGTTCTATCTAGGTATCTTAGGATTATGCAATGGGGTACCCCTATTGCAAAATATTTTTATAAATGATATCTCTGTCATCAATATAGATTTCCTTTCAATGCAGATGACCTGAAACTATACAGTAGTGTGAAATCTATGGAGGACTGTGGAATTAAATCTGCAAATATGAATGGTGTGAAAGCGATAAAGTTTCACTCAATCCAGCCTAGCCTTAAGACTGATTTGCTTAAGTTTATGTATTGCTTAAATAACATCCCAATTCAAAAATCTGAAACCTTGGTTTTATATTCGACCCTGCTCTTCCATTCAACAGACATATATGGATACAATTTCATCTTTTAATAGCTGGTATATTTCTAAGTTTGGTGCTCCTACGATTTTAATAAAGTATCCTCATTGAAAACCATATGCTATGCTTTTGTAAGGTTCAAGCTAGAATATGCAAATGTTGGTTGAAGTCCACTTTATCAAGGTCACATTGAACGGATAGAAGCAGCTCAAAGGCGCCTTTACTCTAATTCTTGTAGATTATAATTAACTGTCCAAATTTACTAGTGATGTTCAATTCTTATGTACGTCGAATAAATTCTAGAAATCCTTTCGAATACTTTTATCTATAGGTACTTAAATTTGTGTATAAATCTAGTTTCCCATTCACGTAACTTGAAAATGAATGAAAAACACACACACACAATTGCGGACTTAGAGTTTCCGCAATGCATTATACAAATATATCATATTATAAAATCTTATATTCCGGAATACAAATTCGTTTGCAAAGCAGCCAAGTTTTAGAATGAAAATGGAAAAATTTCCATGCCGTTCATTCAGTTTGCCGTATTAATGCCAATATCCCCGTAAGAGTCTTTTGTTGAAATCAAAATGCTGCATCGGAAAATCTTATTAGCGAACTACCACAATACATACATTCCAAAGTTTTAATGGAAAAGTCATAAATTAACCTTATTATCGATTGGAGTTGATGTGGACGTGGTTTCGTGTCGACAATAATAAGAAGACATCTCCAAATAGCAATTTAAACATTTCTATCGACACCACAAAAGCCAAAGACTTTTAATTACTTGAAAATTGGTCCAAATATTAATGATTTCTTCAAATTGTCCACAAATTTGCGCTAAAATATCTCACAACGGTTTCCTTCTACATCTACCACATCTAGCACAGAAGATTTAGAGGCTTTTGCCCGATTCCACCAAGCGCTCCCTAAAATTGAGAAAACCTCTATTAGAGTATGAAATTATATATTGAAAAAAGTTTTTTAATATATGACTTACTATATTTCACAACTAAGGTCATATTAAATAATCGCTCCCATTGCTGCAAAATAAGTTTGGATTAAAAAATAAATTAATATATGTTGTTGTTATCAGGTACTTTTTTAATAACGCTGTAACTTGTTAACTGTTTCACTTACAGATTCCAGCTTTGGTACATAACGTCTGTGAGTAAGAACGAATGATTTCACGAAACGCCAAGGCACGGCAGTGAAAGGAGCTTGTTTTAAAATTGTTTTTGCGCGATCGATCTTTTTTGTTTATTTACAGCATCAGCATCGGTTGTCCGGTCAGTAGGTTTTGTTTACTGGTTTCTAAGTCTAACACGTCGGTAAGTGATTTACTTACCGTTCAGACGTCGGTAAATAAACTACGTCTTAGCCCTACATACATTTAAGTGGTCCTAAATACACATAGATTCAAAAGTTTTGCATCACCTTCTTCGGATGCGAAGGAATTTTTTTGCGCTAACAATTTTTTGTTGGCTTGTTTATCAATGTTTACCATTCCAATATGTTCCATATTTTTTGCAATATACAGATGTTTACAGTTTTTTTTGTAAGATAACATTTTTAGTGCGATCATTTTAACATTCAAGGCATTTGATTTTTACGATTTTAAGTGCAAACATGAATCGTCAAGTCATAAGTGAGATTTACCGTGCAAGAATAGTGGCTTTAGTTGAAGAAGGTCATTCTCAAAGGTTCGTGGCAAACAGAGTTAGCGTTTGGCAAATTGATGTGTCTCGTGTATGGAACCGGTATCTCCAGACCAATTCTCTTCGTGATAGACCTAGAAGCGGTAGAAGGCGTGTTACTAATCAGCGGCAGAACCGCTATATCCACTTAACTATCCGAAGAAACCCGACTATGGCAATACCAGCACTCCAAAGAGATATGAGACATGCGTTGGGAGTTCAAGTATCGATCTCGACATTACGAAGACGAATACTTGCGACAGGTTTGAGGTGTCGCCGACCAATAAGAGTGCCCAGACTACAACCTGATCACAGATTCGCCGACTACAGTGGGCTCAAGAACACGCGGCCTTGCCTGAAGAATTTTGGAATTCGGTGTTTTTTTCCGCCGAGACAAGGATTTGTTTGGTACAAGATAGCCATCGAATACGTATGTGGCGGGATCCAACGAGAGTTGCTCAACTTGCCCATACTCGCCCCGTGCCGTCCTTCAGAGGAGGAAGTGCTATGTTTTGGGCTGGTATCATGTTAAATGATTGCACAGAATTAATTCATGTGGAGGGAACGATGAATGGTGATAGGTATTTCAGAGAGATTCTACATCCTCACGTGAGACTATGGCGCGCAGCTGTTGGCAATTCCATCGTTTTTATGGACGATAACGCCCGACCTCATCGAACCAGAGCTGTAAATGAGTATCTTGAAACTGAAGGGATCAATCGTTTGAACTGGCCTGCCCTATCTCCTGACATGAATACCATAGAACATGCTTGGGACATGCTTGCCAGGGCAGTGGCAGCACGCAGAAATCCACCCAGGAGTGTACAAGAGCTTGTTCATGCGGCCCAAGAAGAATGTCGAAATATTCCTCAACAGAATATCAATAATTTGGTAAACAGCATGGGCAGGCGACTTCAAGCTTGCATAAATTCTAGAGGTGGAAATACTTTTTATTAAAAGTTCTCATGCAGGTTCTCACTTAACCTTTTCTTTGAAAAGAATCAATTTGTATTTAATGTATTTAATTTCTAAGAATACTTTTTATGTTTAAAGCAAGTTAATTATTGGATAATAAAAATTTTTGACAAATATACACGTTTTTTTTTTATTGAAACTAATTATTTCATTAATCTCTGATACATTTATAATAAACACATTTTTTTTTCGGAGATTTAGGGTGATGCAAAACTTTTGAATCTATGTGTAGTATATTACTTCATTCATTACACAAAAGAAACAAAAAAAATAAGAAGATTGATATTTTTTAATGAACAGAATCGAACAGAACAATGTAAAAAATAATAAATAGCATGAAAACAATTTCACCAAAATGCAAATTATATTTTAAACTGATCGAGAAGTATAAATGTCACTTTTGACATTTCGTTCATTTCGAAGAAATTTAAATTATTTTATTCGAAATTCGAATATTTCAATACGATCGCGCAAAAAATGGTATAAGCATTTCGAACGTTAAGGGTAATACCGGTCTCCAGCAAAATTGGAGGCTTCGCTACGCTCAGCCTCCAAACACTGCTGTGGACCGTTAAACAACCCTTACCTTTCTTGATACTTAATATACTATTATTCAACATTGCATTAACAATTATTTTTTGTCGATAACTTTGGAGCTAATTAATATTTTTTTTTCATACAAAGCCTAGTTTTGTAGGTCTTTTGAAGGCGAATAAGTAAGTATTTCAATTTCATTTTAAGCACTAGTGGAAAAGTATAAAAGAAAAACGGTAAATATCGTTAAAATCATAGTTACAGATAACTGTTAAACAATGTTGTGGCTCAATTTGACACTTTGGAAACATCACATCAATATTGTTGGCCCTGTATTTCCCGGACTATGATTTAATGCCAGAACAAGCAGTGGATAATTTTTTCGCTACATTGTTAGTCCAGTAAATGAAGGGACAAAACTCCTGAAAAGTCGCTGAAGACTTTACTTTGGGCTTAATTTGTGGGTCACGGCAGGTGTTTTTGAAAAGGAAAAAACTTAACGCGATTTAGTTTAAGGGGGGGGGGATGGACCCCTAAGCCCTGATTAACAGGCTTCTCGCTGATATCTGGCTGAATATGCGAATTAGAGAATTTTTCTTTTGATAAAAAATGAAGATCGTCTTATTACCTTCAGAACTGATCCCTATCATTTTTCTCGAAAATTCGATAGTTTTTGAGATAATGGAATCTAAAAGTCTCCTCATTTCAGCTGATGCTCTGCCTGTGGGAATTCTGCTGTCTATGCATTAACTTGTAACCGGGTGGACGAATTGTTCCATAACTCGGCAAACATTTACATTTTCCGATGATACAAAGTTAATCGCAATGGAAAGACCCGTAGCTATCATTCCATGTGACTTGCAGCTCGTTCGTACTTGACAAATATTTTTTAAAAAGCGGTCAAATTTTTTCACACAATATTTTGAGACTATTTCATTAATTTGCTTATACATTTTTTAGAATAGTCTTTTATCCAAATCTTTCATTATAATGGAACGTTAGGAGGTCTTGAATGATCTCAGAAATTTCTTTTAATATCTTTCTAGCGTTTTGATAAAAAATTGATTTGTTTATTGACATTTTTCAGCCGTTTTCGGAGTTCTGTACAATCTTTGAAACAAGCGCGATTTATTAATCTTTTATCAAAACGCAAGACAAATATTAAACAAAAAATTTCTGAGATCATTCAAGACCTCCTAAGGTTCCATTATAAAAATTGGGATGAAAGACTATTTTTGAAAAATATATAAACAAATTGATGGAATAGTCTGAAAATCTTGTGGATAGAAACTTTGACCATTTTTTAAATAATTGTATCAAGTACGGACGAGCTGCGAGTCGCAAGTCACATGGAATGATAGCTACGGGTCTTTCCATTGTGATGAACTTTGAATCATCGGAAAATGTCAGTTTTTTGCCGAGCTATGGAACAATTCATCCGCCCGCTTACAAGTCAATGCATGGACAGCAGAATTCCTACAGGCAGAGCAGCAGCTGAAATGAGGAGACTTTTAGGTCTTATTATCTCGATAACTATCGAATTTGCGAAAAAAATTATAGGGACCATTTTTGTAGATAATGAGACGAACTCAATTTTTCACCGGAAGAAAAATTCTCCAATTCGCATATTGAGCCAGATATTAGCGAGAAACCCGTTTTCCAGGGTTCAGGGGCCCATTTCCCCCCCTTCCGTGAACTCAATCGCGTTTTTTCTCGTTTAAAAACACCTGCCGTGACCTAAAAATTGAGCCCAAAGCGAAGTTTTCAGCGACTTTTCAGGAGGTTAGATATTTTCAGGTGTTCAGTTACTGGACTATGTCTACATGTACAGACCATTTAAGGACACCGTCAATATGAACACCAGGTAACTTGATCGAATTTGAAGATCTCATTACTCAAATCTCATTTAGGTTGCAGAGCTCCTTTGTAATACAAAACTAAAGCTTTCTCAGTGTTAAAGCAATGCTTATTCTGATCAGAATCTTTGTCTATTGTAGAATGTAAAGCTTGAATACCTGAACTACTCTAGGACTAGGTTACGCCAGTGTCATAAGCAAAAGAAGTGAATTCACAATTAATGAATACCAGTAAATGAATTGGACCTAAAACTGAGCCCTGGTGTACCTACACCACTGCTAACTGGTAATTTTTTTGAGACTCTACCATTTACTTGTACCAAGAGATATAGGAGAAAACTAACTGGTGCCTATCCTAAAGCAATCTACTTAAAGATTGATCAGGCTACAGACCTAGCTCCAAAATGGATAATAGGCTATCCAAGAAGCCTGGATCTTTTAGACTAAAATAAAGATGTGGAATAAACACAAAATATCTCGTAGTGTGTAATTTACAAGCTTCAACCACTGACCTTTCTCAATCATCTTTACGATTTAAGTTCATAAAAACATTTTGGTGATTGATGAAGGCATTTCTTGGTCGCACCTTCTAGTATGTTAAACTCTACATTTTAATAAACTTACATATTTATTTATATTTTTTTTTCGATTCAAAACTGTATTTATCTGATTTAAATCGATCTCACATTAAGCATTCGTACATAATAACTTGAAGAACGAATAGGAAGTAAAATAGAAGAATATGAAATGAAGTTGTTTCAAGGTTTGGTTCAACGAAATGTATCTTATATAAAGCAAGCGACCAAAAAAAATATCTTATATATAAAAGTAACTATTACTTCGACCCAGATCTTGTCGACAGTTAAATGTTTTATTTTCGTTAGTAGCGTTTACAAACCTATCATTTTCCGTTCTCAGTTAAACAAAAACTTCTCTCATTTATTCATTGAACGTGCTTAATGGGAATTTCAGGTAATTCATTTGCTGGTTTTTACGTTGATATTAGTTGTGTAAAATACCGTTGGTAGGCGTTAAATTGCGGAGCATGTATAAATAAATGACTAATACACGAGATTGTCTTCCAAAAACAAGTTCCGCGATTTTAAACTGCATCTTCTTACGCAGGTGAGTTGTTTAAATTCATTATTTTGATGTTGAGAAAGCATTTACAATTAGCATGTTCAGTGTTTTTATTCATAAAATAGTTTTGTTAACAGCTAGGTGTTGGGTGAAGAGCATTAACCTTCAATAACCTTCGACTGTCACTTTCATTACCGCCTGTTTCTGTTTAAATTCGACTTGACATTCCTTATTCACCATAATCCCACACAAATTCTTTCTCGTAATATACACGACCATTTTTGTTATTTTATCAGGACCAATAACTCGAGAGAAGGGACAGGAAGAATCAGGAAATGGGTGGGTCGGTCTTTTTAGAAATGGTTAAAGTCGAAACTGCCTCCCGATATTTTACGTAGAAAACATTTTTGAATTGTTGATTAAAATGATTTAAATATATGTAATAGCGACAGTGAAACTTTATGCATATTTGGCACACAATATTGTTTCTACTGACCAATTATTCTAATAATAAAATCAAAATAAATATTTGTAATATTTAAGTAAACTAGTAAATTGAGACTAAAAAAATGCATTTCGATTGAATTGGAAATTGTACCGGGTGGTCCAATAATCCGATCTCTCGGCTATATATCAGAAACTATTCATGTTATAACTTTAGGAGGAAAAATTCGGAAAAGTGGACAGGAGAAATTGCTGGAAATTATTTTCAAGTTTCTAAGTTAAACACTAGGGGGCGTAACCTGCAAAGAAAAATTTAAAAACCAGTTTTTTGTGAAATATGCCCAATTATACCCAGTGTTAAATAAGTAAACTGAAAAAAGGCCCAAATTTTGCACAAATTTGTTTAATTACTTTTTATTCTATTTTTCCAAATAAAGGGTGGGGAAAAGTGGGAAAGTATTTGTGGATAAATACCTATAACTTTGGTTTGAATTAACCGAATTTAACGAAATTAGTGTCAATAGAGAAAGTGTAGATGAATTAATCACATCTACTATAAAACAATGGCATTTAGTTTTTATTGTCATAGGTAGAGGGTACTTTCAAATGAAAAAAATTAAAATTTGTTTTCTTGAAAATGTTTAATGGAAACACCTAATTATTGTGAATTATAATGGAACTGGATTGAATTCTCAACAAAACGGTGCAAACCGCATGTTGATAGCTTTTGTCGAACTCGAGATATAAATAAAAACGCATAAACATAAGTGAGTATAGTATTGACACCCTGTATTATAACTTAAAATCAAATGTGGGAAAGAAAGATCATACAGATATCTTGGTCATTAAAACTTGTTGTCCAACTGAATGTTCAAATTGTTTTTCATCGTTTTCCACACAAATATGTAATCTAGCACGCTTTGACATATCTGTTGCTTGAATTTCAGCTGTTGATATACTATTTATAGCGTTTCTAACGCGCTGTTGCATGTCGTCTCGCGTGGTTGGTGAGTTTGGTACGCTAAATCCTTCAATCTTCCCCACAGATAAAAGTCCAGACATGTTAAGTCTGGAGATCTAGCTGGCCCTGAAAATATACTTACCCTTCCTATACATCCATTTGAATAACCTAAAATCCAAATAATCTCTAACTCGTCTGGAAAAGTGCGCAGGACACCCGTCATGCTGTAATATCATAACTCATGTTTGTAAGGAAATATCTTCCAATAAAACAGACAACCAATTATCCAGAAAATCCAAATATGTATCGCCATTTGAAGTTCCAAGAAATATAAACCTGCGATCTTTCCGTCAACTATACCACACCAAACATTAAGACTCCATCTACCTTGAAGCTGCACTTCCTCTACCCAGTGCTGATTTTCTTCAGACCAATAATGCTTATTATGCAGATTAACACCACCCGCACTATTAAGCGTAGCCTCGTCTGCCCACAAAATGTTTGACATGATATGCGGTTGTTCTTCTAGCAGATTAAACATTTGCAGTAATCTGAGATTGAAGCAGCATTTAATTGGACATTGAGTCTTAATGATCGAGATTTATGTATGATCTTTCTTTTACATATTTAATTTTAAGTTATAAAACAGAGTGAGTCAATATTATACTTACTTATGTTTATGCGTTTTTATTTATATCTTGACTTCGACAATAGCTATCTACATGCGGTTTGCGCCATTTTGTTGAGAATTTAATCCAGTTCCATTATAATTCACAATAATTAGGTGTTTCCATTGAACATTTTTCGAGAAAACAAATTTTAATTTTTCTCATTCGAAAGTACCCTCTACCTATGACAATTAAAACTAAATGCCATTGTTTTATAGTAGATGGAATTCATTCATCTACACTCTTTCTATTGACACTAATTTCGTTAAAATCGGTTGAGTCAAACCAAAGTTATGGGTATTTATCCACAAACACTTTCCCACTTTCCCCCACCTTTTATTTGAAAAAATAGAATAAAAAGTACTTGAACAAATTTGTGCAAAATTTAGGCCTTTGTTTAGTTTACTTATTTAACCCTGGGTATAATTAAGCATATTTCACAAAAAACTGACCAACACCAAACCTGAAAGAGCTTTTAAACTGCACTGCTGAAATCTCAAAGACATTGAAATTCCTCAAATCAACAAACCTCTACCACAAAATATAAACTAAATTGATATTTTACCGAGTATTTTACATGTTTTATGTTTTAAGATAGTGTATGTATTAATATGTCTTTTTGTCTTTTGTACAGTGCCAATGGCCATAGTTGTCGAGGCACTTAAATTCTAATAAAAAAAAATATTTTCTTTACAAGTTACGCCTCCTAGCGGTTAACCTAGAAACTTGAAAGTAATTTCCAGCAATTTCTCTTGTCCACTTTTCCCAAGGAATTTTTTCTCCTAAAGTTATAACATGAATAGTTTCTGATATATAGCCGAGAGATCGGCTTATTGGACCACCCGGTACATTGAAATTTTTAAAGAGGGTTGGTTGATTTGTAGAAATCTCCATCTTTTATGAGCGTATTGGAAGATAATTGATTTTTGTAAGAATTTCCACCATGGGCGTCTGTTAAAATTATAAAATGGTCTCCTTTATTCGCAAAAAATTTCAACCACCACAGGCGTACGATCCAAATTGTATATGGGGTTGATTTCTTTATAAAAATTTAATCTTAAAACTGCAATAAAATTATTAGATACCAATTTATTGGTAGAAATTCTATGATCATAGATGTACTAAGAAATATTGAAAAGGGATAACTTTATTTGTAAAAATTTCGATCCATCATTGGCGTACGATTAAATTTCCGTAAGAGATTGATAAAAAAATTACTGTACCCTTTTGCAGTATTGACTATAGTTAAAATATTTCCAATTGATGATGAAACACATTCTATATTGTATTAAACACTCAGAAGGTGAAAAAGCTATGCTATACTTGCTTTCAAACTTGGTAGGCAAATAACATTTTTGCTTTCAATTTAAATTTTCTATCTGTAACTTAATTTTTCTTTAGTGTCCTTGTAAATTTCAAGAGATGATTTTATATATCAATGACTATTCTAAGGATGTTACTTATTTGTATAGAGAAAGTTGAAATTGGTAATGTTAAATCGGTTGATGGGACTATTTGTCAGTATAGTGCACGTGGTATTGATAATAGGTTCGATGTGCTTGATTTGTTTATGGTCAGATAGATAAAGTGTGTCAATATTATTAATCAGGTTATGATTTTTATTTAAAAAATAAACTTGAAAATTAAGATTCAAGTACGTGAAGAAGAATTATTGATATAGTTTGATTGTTATAGCAGTGAAAATACCGTCAGAATCAGATTCAACGGGAATTTTTTATTAATTATATTTGAATTGCTGACTGCAGACAAGATATATCTATGTCACTGAACTTAGGTTCTGAGATAAATGCAAATAACTGTTTTTTGAGCTGGAACATAATTTATAAAAAACTAAATGTGTATGTAAAAATTATATCAAAACACCATCCCTTTTGGGGGTATTGGAAATATTTGCTTCAAGCGGTGAAAAGTTATAGACATTTTAAGTTGACTAACATATTCCCTTACTGTTATCAATTGGAAGAATTGACGAAAAACACTTTATTAAGACAGACTGTGAGAGAAATTTAGATTAACGAAACACAGATTTTTAATAGGCCAATTAAAAATATAATCACAAAATATTTTTGTTTCTTCAACGTCGTTCACATATTCCACCAATTTCTTTATGTGATCCAATTTATCAGATTTTATAGGAAGTTTTCCTGTTGGGTAACAAAATACTTTAGGTTCAGCTACAATATTGGAAAGTCCTAGACAAAATGTTTGTATCACGAATCCATTAATGTAGTCTTTGGCAAGTACTACACCTTTCCCATCATTCTTGCAGAAGGAAAGCTGATGAAAGTTGCTGATGTTAAACGCAACTTTTCCATCTGTTGGCGTACCTCTTTGAAAAATTTCAATAGAAATAGCTGTTTTTTTATAAAGTCCAGGCCACCAGTCTTTGAAATTCACTATATCCATTTCATCCACAAGATGGATTAGAAATTTATGTTTGTTGCTGGAAGATGCTATAATTTATATTATACTGATGTAAGGTATACACAATCGACTTTTTTAATCAAAATGACATTTAACATTTATCAACGGTGATATACGATTGACTGCATAAAGGGTACAAGTCATTGGCTTAGACCTTTTCTGCACTCAACGATATTTGAATGAACTATTATTTTACATGTTGTTCATCGGAATATGAATCCCTCATGCGCACAACGATGAGGTTTGGGTTGAACTGTCGATCTGTCGATTCACGTAAAAATCTCAAAATATGCGATAACATGACTTGTACCCTTTCTGCAATCAGCGATTAATTTGTTCTCGTATGAAAAATGAAACAATGTGTCTTGACAATTGAATAATGGTCTAATTTAATTCACTATTTGGACCCTCACCTTGTGGAATCTACTCATATTACTGAAAAAAAAAAACATGAGAGTAGGTACATATTGAATAGTACAACCACAAATTATCATGAAACTGGTACCACTAATTTGGTACTCCTAAGTCACCTAAAAATATATAAACATTGAACAGCGCTCCTCTCTGAATTTCAGGCGTGACGTCATCGCATATGGAATCTCTCGTTCAGAGAGCGGCCGATCGGTTTTCGGTTAGATGACTACTTAGCTAGAACAGTACTTTGCTTGCTTATATGCTCATTATTTTTTATTATACATTTTAGCAAACTCTCAACAGTATTATGTTTGTGAAATAAGAACGTTTAGAAATAATTTAAACTATTCGACACAATGGACCAAAGCCAGAGTAAAAAAAGTTTAGATATTGTACGGTTCCAGAATGTAAAAGTACTACGAGTAAAACAACTAACAAAACATTTATTTCTATTAATAAGGATTAAAAAAAATGGGATGGCAGAAAAGCATAAAAAGACTCAAAGCATTCACTGATAAGTCAACATACTTTGTTTGTGTATTTTTGGGATTTCATTTTTCTTCAATCAGAATCGTTATAAATTACCTTATGAAATACGTTGTGAATTCATATTGAGAGGGTTATTGAAAACCACACGCTTGTATTAATCTAAATTTATTAAAATACGTAGATAATATTGTTCTTATAGCTTGTGGTGTTATTAATATTCAAAATTATTTAATAAGATAATGAGTCAGTTCTCCACAAATTGAATTTTATTAAATACTGTTTTTTTCCAGAAAACAGGTAATCTTTTTCAGTAGATCATCAACAAAACTGGCGTATATTATATGTTTTAAAAGAAAGTATTCTATTTGATTCAAAGTCCGGATCAGCTCTAACAAATATCGCTTTTTTACCAGTGAGGTGCATGTGCATTTGAATCTGATGTAAACATTTGGAACCAATATTACCTGCTTCATCAAAATAAGTTTTTCTTGTTCTTTTCAACATTGGTGATTTAATTTCCACTACACATTCATCATAAATAGCATTTGGAGAAGCTCCTTCAATTGGGCAGTCTGCAATTAAGAAAATTGCAATAAAATTATAATTTAATAAACTCGTTTTTTTTATCAAAAAACTTCACAATCATTAGCAAGTCCACTTCTGGAAGATTTAATGAGTCTGTTTTTTTTTTTAAATTAGGTCCACACATTTTATTTTATTAACACAAAAATTTTGTAAGTGTTTCAAAATAAATAAATTCTACGCGAGGCACGTTACAGTCAGAAGCGTAATGTTAGTGCACATTAATTTTCATATGCGGTGACGTCACAGTCATAGTCTTCGCCCCGCTACGGTATGCTTGTTCAATTGGTTGTATTAGGAGAACAACATATTCTATTGACATGAAATTTTCGGAATCATATTTTTATCTTTAGTACTTTGTTTTACGACAGTTAAAAATGATTTGAAAATTTTAGTAAACGAGCCCATTTAGAAGAAGCACAAAAAGCTGCTCAACAAAGACAGTTTCTGAGAGATAGGAGTACATTTAATACCTTAAGTGAAGCTTTTGTTTATAAGACACAAACTAACAAAATTGGATAATTTTTCAATGGCCCCAACAATGACTTCAGCGCTATCTGAAGAAACAAAATTAAATCCCCATTATTATTAGCATACCTTTTCCAATACCATTATAATACCTATAATATTTTATTGGGTAATAATTTTTCCCAACTTTTTTGCTACTGGAAGTCACTATAAACTGATATTGGTGGCGATATTCAATGACCAGAAGCTGCCTAGCAAGATATCATTTAGTTTCTTCAATTAACAGAAATCTGTGGGATTGGAAGGTTTGCTGCAATTTCGCAATTTTTTTCAACTTTTTCAAAATGAGAATGATAATTATTAAATGAGAACCCTGGGATTACTTTTACTTCTTGAATGTGTTAAACAGGAACTTGAGAAACGATTTCTGCTGGAAAATATGAGAAAATCCGATTTATCACTTTGTTATTCATGATTGCAGCCAAAAAAATTATAATCTCAAATAAAGCTATCAAAAAACTGCATTGTCCAAATATCCCGATCGATCCATTCTTAAAAAAATAGGCTGAAAATGATATTTTGTTCATAAAATTGTTATAATATATACACTGTGTTATTTAGAATATGAAACATAGGGATTACTGTACAAAACTGTCAAAAAATTGATAGCAATGTTTAAGAAAGTCGAACTCCATATTCAGACCACTTTCGAATACTTTTAACCGTCTGGGAAATAGCTACACGATTAGGTGCCCAGAAAATTTAAAAGTTAAACCTAAAGTATAGCAGTTCGATTCGCCGCAGTGGTACTTCAAAAATTGTGAGAAAAAGAACAAAAAGTTACAAAATTCACCGCTTCGGCGGATCGAACCGCCATACTTCAGGTTAAACTTTTAAATTTTCTGGGCACCTAACCGTGTAGCTATTTCCCAGACGGTTAAAAGTAGGTATTCGAAAGTGGTATGATTATGGAGTTCGACTCTCTTAAACATAACTATCAGTTTTTTTATTCAACCAGAGTGAATCAAAGAAAATTGAAAGTGCATTTGAACATATTTTTCAACGACCTTTTCAAATCTGTTTTTGGAACTTTAGTTCTTCACGTCAGGTTATGTTTGAGCGACCGGGGGTCGCGACGCAAAAGATCTGACCGTTACGTTACGTTACTTTATGTTACGTTGCTTCGATATGTGCCTTGCTTGCGTGCGTGTGCTCTTTCCTAAGTCTCTCTCTCGTTTACGAAGCAGCGATTCATATGCTTCGGCCGGGAATCGAACCCGGGCCGCCCGCGTGAAAGGCGAGCAGTCTACCACTGAACCACCGATGCTATATTGAAATTCCATGCGAAGCTGGTATTCGCAGTGCTGGTGATCTACTTGAATTTGTAAATTTTTACTATTATTTCCATAATTTTTTTTTGCGCGATTGATCTTTTTTGTTTATTCACAGCATCGGTTGTCAGGACGGTAGGTTGTTTTTAATGGTTTCTAAGTTTAACACGTCGGTAAGTGATTTACTTACCGTTCAGACGTCGGAAAGTAATAAATAACAATAATAAAAACAAATAATAAAAAACAATTTCACCAAAATGCAAAATATATTTCAAACTGATCGAGAAGTATAAATGTCACTTTTGACATTTCGTTCATTTCGAAGAAACTTAAATTATTTTATTCGGAATTTATTTCAATACGATCGCGCAAAAAATGGTGTAAGCACCTCGAACGTTAAGGGTAATTACAACGTTTGCATGTAGATTCATCTCGTAAAATTGGACAAAATGATGTGAGGATTGATGGGTCTAGCACATTTACTTTTCGAAATACAGGGTGTTGAAATTTTGAAAACTTGAATGTTTTAATTCGATAACTTTAAAATGGATGGATAAATTGATTTGACATTTGGCAGGTTGTTTTTAAATGTAAAAGGGCATATTTTGATAGAAATAGTAGTTTGTGCAACTAGTGTGGATATGATGGCCATATCGCACGAGGACGAAGTTTGAGCACGACGCCGTAGGCAGAGTGCTTAATCCACACGATTCGAACAGCATATTTTTTCAACGACCCACTTAAGAAAAAATCTAGAAAATAAAAATTTCTATAAACTGTAATATAACTTCAAATTGACAATTTAACAATTCAATTTTATGTTTCCACTAATTTTTTTTTTGGTAAACGTACAGTTCTTGAATGTCCAATTTGTATAGTGATACAGTATCCCTTATTAAATATACGATGCTGTTATAAGTAGATGTTGCCAGTCGGACTCCTTCATGAAGGGTACCGTATCATTATCTTTAATAATTAATATTCTGATAAATATTTCAAACGTCTACCAGTTGTCGTTATTAATATCAAGCAGAATTATTATTTAAAAATAAAATTAACGATAAAAAAAACTTCTCCACGGGGAATCGAACCCGGGTCTACCGCGTGAGAGTCTGGTTTGCTTACTACTCGACCACCGAGGAATATGCAAATTGTTTATCTATAACATCAGATGTATTACATAATTTTTGCTTAAAAGGAACTAAAGTTCCTACCCTGTGTCCCGCGACACGTTCTACTTTTTATTTTTCTATGAAGACTATTTGATTTGAAAGTTAGCTCGCGTTTGACAGCTTTGTACAGGAATCCCTATGTCGCATCTTATAAATAATACAGTTGGTATAATAGTTGATAAAAATTATGATTTATTACAAAAAATCGTTTTTAAAATAAATTATCGTTTAAAACCACAGTTATTATAAAAATCATGATGTATTGCAAAAAATCGTTTGAAAAAATATTGCTCAAAACCGCATTTATTATTAATGGTTTTAGAAACAAAAAATTGCTACTGTAGATTTTGAATTAAAGGTCAAGGGTAGGTGAGAGGAGAGATGTGGTACCGCCGCTGGAATCTGTGCAGTTGAATTGGTTAAAGTCATAACCTTTGAATTATTAAATTGATTAATTTTAATTCAGTTTGAAGCAGATATTCTCCTGCTTGTGATGAGACCAGGTTTTGTAACCTCTACCTTTGTAAACTAGGACAAAATTCATCACAATTTCACAGTATTGGAGTGAATAAAAAAAACTATCACGTTAAGTGACGATAAGTCAACGGTTTTTCACTCAATCAAGATTCTAAATTCTTCGACGTTGTCAAACTTCTGTCATAATTTATTTCCGTGCATACAACGGTAACATTAAGTGCATTTAACTATTCAGACCAGCTTAGTTGACTGGATTTAATATACTCCATTCCAAGATATTTCCATTTGACTTGATGATTCAAGAACAAAACCCACAGTGTCTGGCTGGTGAAATAATATTGGAGACTAATTTTCAATGTATTTAATCATTCATTTGTGCTTCTTAATTTTAAAGTTGAACGTTTTTTTTTTCAACCTAAATAGTCAACAAGTTTTATGGGTGACAGTTAGATAATTGGCGTTTACATAAGGTACAATGTTTTAGACGAACAATAGCGTTATATCGAAAAAACGCTGCAGCAGTGCATAAATAGAAGTATTTGTTCCAATGTATCTAGAATTTGGGCGTTAATTTGACTTTCGACATTCGGCAACATAAAACGCCTGCATAAACGTGCTCTAACATTATTTTTAATGGTTTTAATGGGACTTTTTTATGTGAAAAAGAATATATTCCAAAAGTAGACGTGAATATAAAAATTGATTCTTTTTTAATATGTAATAATCATGACTTGTGGGCGATTCGGGTCTGTGTTTCAATGAAATATCCAATAGCTACTTCCCGGAAAGTATAAGATATAATTGATAGGTATCATATTATGATTATTGCGGGTACATTCGATACAGGAAACGACATTTGTTGGTATCGGTAAATGGAGTTCGAACTGGAAACCGGGACTTCTACAGTATGTATTTAAATGTATACCGCATGTGGTGAGGTATAGCACACCTGCAACTTTATATTCGTTCATAATACTTTCGATTGTAACATCTGACAAATGGTTTTTTCATTTGCTTTGTTGCCAGATTTGTTTTATTTTAGATAGAGAAAATGATAAGTTTTATTGTCTTTAAGAACATTACAATTTTATTACAAAATTGGATATTTTTGTTTTTACATTTAACAATTCTATACTAACATTTCAGAATCTTTGAAGTTAATTGGTCAATTTTTTATACAAATTTTGAAGATAGTTGTCTCAACAAAAACGTCAAATACCTTCCAAAATTGGTCTCTGTTTTTAGCAATGAAGCACCACATCTGTCAATAATTTCTCGTTGGCACGGAAAATTCTTGGTATAGTTGACGCAAATTTTTGAGTGCAAACTTGAAGCTGCTGGCTTTTGTTTGACTGTAATACTCAATATTTTAATTTATAATGTTTATTTGACGATAAATGTATTTAATATTATAATTTCAACTAATAATGGTCAAAGTGTTCCTCATAATTTTCAATTATTGAATAAATGTATTGACTGTCTAACGATTATTTTTAACCCGCAATTATGGAGCGCTATCCTACTTTTTAAGATACTTAGCATTAATTAGTCCAGTAAATAAAGGAAAAAAGTTAACATTAATGACGCCCTATTTTCATCTTCCGTTGCATTTGGTACCTCATTAAACATGACACAAAGTTCTGCATGAAAACGCGTGCGAGGGCGGAGAAAATGGCCCCAAAAGAGCACAAAAATAGGCTTTCAGCTAATATCTCCTAAAATATGGCAGTTAGAGATTTTTCGTTCCAATAAAAATTAAATTTCAGTTAATTTTCTACAAAAATGGTCCCTATAATTTTTCTCGAAAATTCGACCGGTTTCGAGAAAAACGGCACCAAGCGCACCTCGAATAATGAGCTTCTCTGCCGGAGAGCACAGTCCGTGGTGACGAACAGATTTATGTCATAATTGCAATGTATTTTTATATACTTTTTTCATCAATTCACGTACAACTAACCCGTGAATCTCTTGTACTTTTGTTAAAAATTTTCTATGTAATATTTTAGTCTATAATGTATTATTCTTGTATCATTATATTGGGTTCTCCCGTTAATAAATAAATCAATAAATAAAAAAATATATTTTTCTATATTAAATGAAACATGAAGAACGTTTATAACTCGTTATTTCAAAAGCCTCAATCAGTCTGGTTGCAAAAAAATTTGCGGAGAATCTGCAAGAAATTGTTGCTGAGTATTATGGGTAAATATTCTCCACTCTTGAGGCATTTTCAGTTTTCCTTACCAAAAACCTAATAAATTCAGTATTTTTGCCACATGTGCAAAGCTGATTGTTGCTAGATTCAGGTCCACTGGTGAGGTTCATCTCGCTAGAATTAATCTTATAGCCCGTTTTCCTAATAAGTATATCTTGAGGCCTCATCTGAGAGGAAAACAAGACCATCGGAAACATAAATATCCATCAGTGTCTGGTTACAGGGTTTCTCATTTATGGCACCGAGGATTTTCCCAATCTGTAAAATGTGGTGGCGCCATCTACAATTGGTTTCCACAATCCAAGACATTGAAAATAATGGATTTCCAACACCCCCAGCTCAAATTTTGTACAAAACTTGCATATTTCACAAGTCTCAAAATTTCCGGTTTTTCAACCCGATTTTTTTGCAGAAAATATTAATGTTGCGAAAAAATCATGAGAACCATTTTTGTAGAAAATTAACTGAACTTCAATTTTAACTGAACCGAAAATCTGCCGTATTTTAGGAGATATTGGCTGAAAACATATTTTCCTGGTCTTTTGGGGCCATTTTCTCCGCCCTCTCACGCGTGTTCATGCAGAACTTTGTCTCATGTTTATTGAGGTACCAAATGCAACTTCCAATCGGAAGATGAAAACAGGGCGTCATTAACGTTAATTTTGCCTTTTTTTCCTCCTTCATCTACTAGATTATAGAACAAAATACATTTTTTGATAAATCCTCATCTATGAACGACGACTCGGATTTTCTTCTCTTGTATCCATGGTTTCTTCTGATCTAAAATTGTTCTTTCCTCTGCTATTTATAACTCGAATATAAAACATTCTGCTTTTAACAATATTAACCTATTTTCATATTTGAAAACAACAAACGATTGACACTACCTTATTATATCCTTTTATTAAAAAGAAATAGAAATATAAATTTCAAATATTTTATCATTCTTCACATCTTCGACTGAGCTATAACTACCTATCTCTCAGAGGGGGTTATTTCACGATAGCGGCCGATGTTAACGCTTTAGTCGGTAGTCTCATCAAGAAAAAGTGTAGTGTTTTTCTGAGTGTGAGTATACATATTTACTAGCAATTATATTTTCAGTTAAAAACTAAGTATTTACAATGTGGCGTGGAAATATCGAGTTCGGTCCAAAATATTGTGTGTACGTGTACCAACGACGAAAATTTAAATAATGGTATCTGATTTACCAGAAGCTCCCCTGTCAACTATACGTGAAATAGCTGAGAATGGGCCTTATTAACGCAAGAAGCGATGTGATAAGGAATTGGTCAAGCCTTCACATTCGAAAACTCTGAACGTACCAGAAAGCGGGTGAAGAGGCTGCTCTCAGTATTAGTTCCAAAAGATGCCAAAATTAAGATATCATTCCAATTTTATTACTATATCAGTTCATTCACATTTGATTACAAAATATACAACTAATCTTTTGTTAATTGAACTATAAATTATGTAATTAAACATTAATCTGAGTAAACTCGGTAGATCTCATTGTATTAGTATCATGATACGCAATAAGAGTGATTACAGCAATTTCACGAAGGTTACCAGTCTCAAGGTAAACCATTCCGCTTGCATCCTCAAAGTTCGTTATAAAAAAAGTCGATGTCCTTTAAATTGCGTTTATGATTAGCTTCTTTCTTTGTTATTGTTTGTCAGGAAATTAAAAAGAAAACACCCACAAAAAAAGGCTTTACTTCATGATATGAACCGGTCTATAAATGGAATTGTTTTTCTACTAGTAGCTGTGAAGTTGACAATTATTGCTCCTTCTAGCCAACTGAGAAATTGAATTTCTCTATTAGTGGTTAATTCTTTTCTCTATAATCAACCTAAGTCGATAATGGACAAATTCAAATATATTGAGAATTCAGGAATAGTAATTTGACAAAAACTTGTGCAACATAATTTTGTATACCCAGGAGATTGTCTGCAACATATTTGCTGCTTGAAATTACCAATCAAAATGAAATTATTTGAATGATAATTTTTTACAGAATATAGTAACCAATCATATTACTTAATTTCAAGTCATATGTCAAATTTCATCCAATCACCGCTGTATTACAGCGAAAATACCCTACCTGTGGTGTTTTCAGTTTGGTGTTTATTTTTTATTAAAAATTAATTAAACGTCTAACTGACAACTGGATTAAAAATGTCGCAAAGATTTGGTATGGCAAATAACGATTCAATTAATTTACCAATTGTACTTTTCACAACTGTAGTTTTAAATAAAAATGAATAATATTTGATTAAAACTAATAAAGTTTCTATTAAAAATTATTTAACGTCAGATTGACAATCAATTTTTTTATATCTACAAAGTAAAAAATTATCTTATCGAATACTCCTCGGGTCTTGATAAATACTCAAAATTTTGTCGTAGAGAATCCTTCAAGCGTGTTGCTCAAAGATAATAGCCCAAGGCCTGCGGCGTGGATAACTGGTCTTTAAAACACTTGCTCTATTTCGAGTACTCCGGCTTCGCCGTCGTGCTCGAAAAATCGCGTGTATTTTAAAGACCTTAATATCCACTTATACTTTAATATACAGTGTGTCTACTTAAGTTGGACTCATATGGGAAACTTTTTTATTATGGGTTTTAGGAAAAAAAGTTATTCCTCATAATAAGTTCTGCATTATCTAAAACCCAAAATGCAATCATTAGATATTTCTTATTTTGAGCCGTATACGAGGTTTGTCAAAAAATATTAATATTACTCAAGAGTAAAGTACCTTTATTTTTTACAATACAGAAAAATTGTCAGAAATAAAGTTGTTTAAAATTAAAAGTTATATTCAAATATGCAATTACAGCTATTTAGGATGAAAATTAGGATTTGGTGATTATTTACGTTTTACATTATAAAATATTTGTAATCGTAAATTTCAATACTGACTTTATCCCTCTCATCTGTTAAAAATATGATAACCTTTCTATTTGTTTACTGTAATTTTATAAAAACTAACCCATTCTGACATTCACTGTCAAATACTTCATGACAGAGCATCCTAGATTACATTAAATTGTACCAAGCCAGAATAATTAATACGGAATGAATAGTAAATAATCACCAAATCTAAATTTTCATGTTAAATAGCTGTAATTGCATATTTTAATATAACTTTTAATTTTAAACAACTTTACTTCTTACAATTTTTTTGTATTGTAAAAAATAAAGGTACTTTACTCTTCAGTAAGATTAATATTTTTTGACAAACCTCGTATACGGCTCAAAATAAGAAATATCTAATGATTGCATTTAAGGTTTTAGATAATGCAGAACTTTTTATGAAGAATAACTTTTTTTCCTAAAACCAATAATAAAAAAGTTTCCCATATGAGTCCAACTTAAGTAGACACACTGTATATTATCAAAGTTTAAGCAAACTGGTAATAAATTTTTTTTTTTTGGAACTTTCTGTTTTGGATGAGACTTTGATGTTTAGAAAATGTCAGATAAGAAGGACATGACAATAGTGATAATATGTATAGCTAAAACTCGCTCGTTCAAAGAAAAAATTACACCCAACCTAGGGAACCAATGGTGGAAGCAGTTACAAAATAATTAGATTAGGCAGAGTCAAAAAATTCCAAGATTCATGAGAGATTGTACAAAAGAACTTGTCAATAAGAGAGAATGAATGGATCACAAAGTTTTAAGATTATCGCCATATCATTGCCAGTACAGTGCAATTGAAATAGATTGGTCAAAAAATAATAGATTTTACGATCAGAAAATTATTAAAACTAATCAATTCGTACTTGGAATGACTCATTTTAAAATATAACAAATTGGTAACATTTCAACAAAAGAACTTTGGAAGATTGGGAAATTGAAAAATATGTAAACGCTTGCGATGTTAATCCTTCTGTATATTCAACAACCTCAAATTTGGAAATATTGCTCTGAATATATACAGTGTGACCCATTTTGTTTGGAAGCACCCCTGTAAAATCCGCATTTTTCAACCGATTTTGTTTTAATTTTTTTTGTTAGTTTCAGAATCAAAAACAGTATTTTGGCACAAATTTTCATAGCCTAATTACTATTTTCAAGGCCCTCTATGTTAATTTTTCTTTGCCAAAAAAGACAAAAGTACATTAGGCATTTTTTTCTCTAAAATATAACTATACCACTGGATTTAGAATCATCACAAATGTAAACTACCAAAATAAAAAATAAAAAATTTTACGACAGGTATTACACCATGAATTTAGAAAAAGTGGTATTCTCATTAGTTTTTTACGTAGAATGTAGACAAATTTTTAGAATGGCAGCAAGGTAAACGAAAACTAGGACTCAAATATATTGCACAGTGCAAATTCAAAGCCGATAACCTAACCCGTTCTGGAGTTATAGCTTCTGAAAGTAATGTAAAATTGTGCTTAATAATTTGGATTGTTGGCAAAGTAGTCTATGACAATACGGTCATTAAAATTTCTTGCCTGCAAATTTTGGAAAAAACGTTTGGTCTCAATAAATACTTTTTTAAATTTTGTGCACTACAAAGCAGCAAATACGGCGATCTGGATGTCTCCGATTACCTATTTCTATTATTTCTCGTTCACTTCTGTCATTGCATCCACAAAAAAGAACAATTTCAACAAAGTCTTGAATAGTTAAATAGTTGAATATTTGGAACATTTAGTACTTACTATTTCATACAAATGTAATTGACTGACATAAATAAAATTTCATAATCAAAGCCTACTTGCGACTCGTTGATTTCATTTTGTCAGAACGGGTTAAGTTATCGGCTTCGAATTTTTACTGTGCAATATGTTTGAGTCCTTGTTTTTGTTTACCATGTTGCCATTTTCAAAATTTGTCTACATTCTACGTAAAATATTAAATTTCTGAAAATACCACCAGTAAATAGGCTATGGGCATTCGGCCTCATAGTGGAGGCGCTAACATGGGAATCTCCATAAGGAAATCGCCGAAAAAGCTAAGGTCCAAATTAGCGAAATTGACTCCAATAGTAGTGGTGTGCATGCGCTACGTTTCACGTGCTATGTCAAACGTCACTCCGTCAAACGTCACGTCTACCATGAGCTCTCATGTGTATTAGATGTGATGAATGCTTTGCTTTAGACGTGAAGGTTCTGGGTTCGAATCTCACTGCAGTCGAATCAATTTAATTGGAGTAAGAACGGTTGCCTATGTTTATCGTTAGAGTGTTCGGTGAGTTGGAGTAAGAAGAGTAGAGAAGAACTTCGCAACTCCGTACAGGGCCATGATCCAGGATAGAGAATCCTGGGAAAAAGAGAGGAATACACAGCCTAATGGGACTGTCTGGTACACAGATGGCTCATGCTCCGGTGATAGAGCAGGGGCTGGAATTTACTCCAGGAACCCAAGAACACAAGTTTCGTGTACCATTGGGTGATGGTGTATCTGCATATCAGGCCGAGATATATGCTATCTTGGAATGTGCGCAGATAAACCTAGACAGAGGTTATGTGGATCGACGCATAACCATATACTCCGACAGTCAGGCAGCAATTAAAGCCCTGAGTGGGTATACCATCAACATAGGACTCGCTAATGAATGTCGAGAACGACTTGCTAATCTTGCAAGGCGCAACGTGGTGCGGCTAGAATGGATTCCAGCCCACTCTGGTTTTGAAGGCAACGAGATGGCGGATGCACTGGCTGCGGAAGGGGCGGCAGCTCCCTTCTGCGGCCCGGGCCCTACCCTGGGCCTAACAAAACAAAGAATACGCAAGGAGACGAAGAAGTGGCTGAAGAATCAGCACCTCGCTAATTGGAATGCTCTGCAGGGTCCTAGGCAATCCAAACTTTTACTGAAGGGATGGACTGATGGACACGCTAGGACAGCTACTGAACTACCAAGGAGTAGGCTAAGGAAAATAGCAGGACTTCTAACAGGGCACTGCTGTATGATGAAACACCTCCACAACCTAGGAGTAGAGGAAAGTTCCCTATGCAGGGGTTGCGGCATGACTGACGAAACGTCAGACCATGTTCTGTACTACGCAGGCGAATTTTCGGAGTCCCTGTTATGGCCCCTGGAGACACAAGTAGGCATCCACTGAAAAAGGTTGTGGCCTTTATAGAAGGGCTCGGCTTTATGAATGTCTAGGTAGCAGGAATGGCACAATGGGCCCGCCAGTGGCCTCAGTGCCGGAACCTTGGCTTGAGTTTGTCCAGGACAAGGCTCGCCTGCAAACTTAGTAGTAGTAAGAATGGTGGCGGTGGCTGACGGGACACTTGGTAACGGACGTTAGACGTGACGTTTAACGGAGTGACGTTTGACATTTGACGTGACGTTTGACATAGCACGTGACACGTAGCGCATGCGCACCACCACTATTGGAGTCAATTTCGCTAATTTGGACCTTAGCTTTTTCGGCGATTTCCTTATGGAGATTCCCATGTTAGCGCCTCCACCATGAAGCCGAATGCCCATAGCCTATTTACTACCACTTTTTCCCAATTTATGTTGTAATAACTTTGTCGTTAATAAAAATTTTTTCATAAAATTTCGGTAGTTTACATTTGTGATGAATCTGTATCCAGTGGTATAGTCATATTTGAGCAAAAAAATTACTTTTGTCTTTTGTGGCAAAGAAAAATCAACATAGAGGGCCTTGAAAATAGTAATTAAGCTATGAAAATGTGTGCCATAATACTGTATTTGATTCTGAAACTAATAAAAAAAATTAAAACAAAATCGGTTGAAAAATGCGGATTTTACGGGGGTGCTTCCAAATAAAATGGGTCACCCTGTATAAAAGACACTCGTATTTGAAACTAGCTAGTTAGAAACGTCCCAGTCCTCGGTCCTTCCATGTATCTATAAAGATCAACTATTCTAACTCCCCAATAAAAGAAAATTTCCGCACTAAATAAAAAGAAACGAGATAAAGTTGAGACCTGCAGGCTTGCCAGAAAACTACTACACAATCCTAACAAAGAAACAGTTAATAAACTGCTGACATAGTATACATCTTCCTTGGCACGACAAAAAAGTGTTACGTGTGCGGTTTTTTGGGGAAGCATTTTGAAAAAAAAAACTATTCTTGATAAATGAAAGAAAGTAACTTAACCTTACCCGCCACTGTTTTCTTCTAGCTGTTATTAATTGTGATAATAAATTCAACATGAAAAAATCAATAAATTCTACGACTTTCTTGACGAAATTATAAAGTTGTTGTCTTAAGGTGCATTTTTGTTGATTATAAAAGGTTACAAAGCATGCAAATTGTTCTCACGAAAAAGCTTTAAAAGCTTTGCATTAAACCACTTGCTCGAAGAGAAAAGTTTGCGGTCAGTTAGCAAAGAATAAAGAAGGATTTACGTGTTTACTACCATCGTAAGTTGTGTTCAGCTTACGCTAATAATTCAAGAATGAAATTATGTGCAACATAAAATCTTTTAGTGAGAGAAAGAGGAAGAGAACTTAAAAAAAAAACGTGAACTTTAACTAATTGAGATTTTATGCATAACACCTGATTTTAATGTTTTAATAGACTTTATCAAATAGTAAATCTTGATAGCTGTGAGTAATGGAACACTTTAAACGGTTTAAATATATTTTTCTACTTTCCTCACTAAAACAAAGGTTTGACATTCACCAAATGTCACTTTAAACACTGGTGTTTAAATTGCGTGAAGTCACATCTCGCTTATCTTTTGTTTCCTATACGCCACATCAAGAGTTTCTCCTAAAATTTATTTAATATTCCGTAATAATTTTGTAGTTCTGTATCATTTGAATTTTCCAATGACACGTCAGTCGTTGTCTTGTGAATATAGAGTTCAGTCTAGGGTCAGTGTGGCCAAAAAAAGTGGTTTTTTCTGACAAGAATGACAGCTAAGGTCTACTATTCAAAACATAAGATTTTTGCTTGTTTGTTATCATTGCTTTATTAAAATAATGAATACACCCCCGAAGCGTATATCTTGAAATTTAAAATGGCTTTTCAGCTGAATACTCAATATATCGGTGGCCAATAGTTCTAGGAACTCTTGGCATGTCACAATTTCATTTCTTTTATTTGTCACTATTTATGTCAGATGTCAGTGGAAAAAGTAATTAGAAGAATAGAGATACAATTAACTAGAAATGCTACAAAAATCTAATCGAAGATGGACATACACAATTAAATGAATATCAACAAAAATAAATATAACTGACATTTGGGACAACTAGCTAACTAACTAACTAACTATTGAAAATATATAATATAATCATGTTTTTCTCCAACCATCAAAAAATGTTGACATTTTTGTACTATTTTCGGGTGCAAAAGCCATCAATTCCCTCACCGTACAAAAATTTGCTCGTTGCTTAGCAACACTTTTAATCCTAGGATTAAAAACGCAACTTCTAATCCTAGGACTAGTAATTGCATTCGAGCTCTCTAATTGAAATTTGAAGGAAAAAACATTGTCTCTTACAAACTTAGTAAAACAAACTAATTGGGCAACTATATAACTTGGCAAGATTTGGGTGGCTAAAGATTTAGATATATAGTTTGGCAAGTTTATCTGAAGCTACGGGGCGTCGGTAAGAGGCGAGGAAAAACTTGGCGTATATCTGTCAAACGTTCAAATGGCGTACGGTACCTATTTTACCAAGTAAAACTGAAATTACAAAGGTAACTGACAATACCAACACATCTGGAATAATCAATATCAGTCAATTGACGAAGTGAGAGGGAAGAAGATACGCACACGCTTGCCAATAAGAAGTCACCTGGTCGATAAAAACCACCAATTATGTAATCGGAGGGTGTGGTCATTATGGTTTTCGTACAACGTTTCCAGAGCTTTAAGAAGCCCATAACAAATTTGGAAAAATGTTCTCTTTTAATATTCATGAATTGGAAAATAATGTTAATAGAATAAATCCAACGAAACAAGCACATTATAAAATTAACGTTCAATCATATTTTTAATATTGTTGATAATAAAAAGACCCATTTATAATTATTACTACATAATCAGTACTTCAACTTTTTCATAGTTAAACGTGGCAATGTCGAAGGTTTTCGACTGCATTCCTTTCACGGTTTCAGATAAACTTGCCAAAGTATAGATACTGCTTCGGCACTTTCCAATATATCTGCAGGTATATTTTCATCGTGTTCGGGATTCATTTTGAAAGCAGCGTGAAAACTATTACAAAAATTATATGTTTAGTACGTCTACTATAACGTCTACTTGACAATCAATATTTACCAACAATACATACCAGATATCCATGACTACCGACTTGCTATCGCTGTTATAATTAATAGGTGTTCAAATTTATCATCAAATCATTAACGATTTTTGAATAAAACTAAATTTATTTCAATTTTGACTTGGTTGGAGAAAAAATAGTATATATAATACGGACTAAAAGTGCCTATTTTTACTCGCAACTAAGCATTCGCTCGGCTGCGCTGCGCTCCGCTTTGCAACTGCAAATATAGCTCTTAAAAAAAATATGCACTTTCAATCCTTATAATATAATATACTATTTTTTTCCTACGAGCGTAAAAAAAATGTAGTAAGCACTCGTTTCATGGGAAAACTCTTGACTGAAGTAACGTTTTTGACACCCTGTACTCAATATACTATTGTCAACTATTAGTTGACAATTATTGCTTCTTCTAGCCATGGTGGTGAGGACATTTATAAGCCTCGCACCCTTTTCTGCTCGGTCAATAATAATAATAGTCTCCACCACTTTAAATTTTGTATTAGCTCTCATATATTTCCTCAGATATTTGCGACAACAAATTAAATATAACTTCATTGGCAGCTTCTTAAACATCAGGTGGCGTACATACAAGATCACCACTATCACTTTCTAAGTCAATTTTGGAGTTTTTCCGATTTTAAGACCGATTTAAACACCAAGAAGGTATAACATCAAAATGTAACTCCTGTCTTCATGACGATTATTTTTTTCACTTGTCAAAATCTGACATTTTGGTGGTTTCAACCAATAGCAATACATTATTCTACCCAATCATTCGGTATTATACTGATAATTCTGCTTCCTCATCGATAATACCTTGTTTACATTGAAACGTCAAAATTTTACTATGAATTTGTCATTATTGACAACTTAAAGTGCTTCGAAGTTTATTGATAAATGAACACAAACCGATTCAGTGCCATCCAAGAGATTATTGAACATTTAATACAAAATTCCACTCCACAATTGATGAAAAAAATAATCTTCAAAAATACAACTCGTTCTCCAAATTTTATCACATAATTTTTTATTTTCATCACTCAAACTTCTTTATTTGAGGCAAAAACATTCAACCAAACCGAATTTAGATAAAATCCCTCGTCCTAACGGACTCGTGATTTTATCAATCGGTTTGTTTTCATATTTTTGCCAAATAAACAAGTTTTCGTGGAAAAGGAAAAATTATCGACAAAATTTGAAGCTCTCGTGGTATTACCTTTGATTATTTAACTCAATACAAAATAAGCGCCTTCGATTGGTTTAAATATGAGGATTGATATCTGAAAACACCATGTTTTTGACTTTGTATTTCGGCACTTGATTGGATACATGCTATATTCATATCTGTGTGTTTCGCGTTGTCATTAGTTGTTTTATTCGATATTAAAAATCTAGTGACTGACAGAAAATGTCAAATTATTAAAGAAACGTCAGAATCATTGTATCAAGAAATAATCTTGACAAATACAACTCGTGTAATTAATGATTATCGAAAATTTCTTCTCGTTTTCGAAACAAGTTGTTGTTTTAGGAAACCACACTCGCGCTTACGCGCTCGTGCTGTTTTCTCAAAATCGAAGAAATTTGTATTTCGATAATCATTAACACACTTGTTGTATTATTATCGATAATATTTTAAATAATGAAATAATTATCAATTTTTAATTTCCACAATGTTTTTCATTATTAAAGTAAGGTTATTTTTGCCAAATAAACAAGTTTTCGTGGAAAAGAAAAAATTATCGACAAAATTCGAAGCTCCCGTGGTATTACCTTTGATAATATTTTAAATAATGGAATAATGATCAATTTTTAATTTCCACAATATTTTTCATTATTAAAGTAAGGTTATTTTTGCCAAATAAACAAGTTTTCGTGGAAAAGAAAAAATTATCGACAAAATTTGAAGCTCTCGTGGTATTACCTTTGATAATATTTTAAATAATGAAATAATTATCAATTTTTAGTTTCCACAATATTTTTTATTATTAAAGTAAGGTTAATTAGAAACTTTTAGTTTAATTCTGAAAAGTTAAATATTCTAATATAACAAAAATAAACTCTATATACATGATTTAAATTATTAATTTCAGTAGATTAAAAGTTTCCTGACATTACTTTTGAAATAAAGAAAACATTCACAGCTATTCCGTCTACAATTATGACATTTGCATAAAAATACCGAATAAAAAGCTGGAATATTAATAAGTTTCACCGAACTGTTGGAAAAAGTAGAAGAACTATCCAGAAGCAATTATTTATCTAAAAAATCTCGTTCGAATTTTAATTCGAGTTAAAGTCGAATGATTACGAAAAGTTTTCATTTTCCATGAAACTGATTTAGATTTAAAAAAAGTCACCGTTCTATAGTGTTTGCAATCCGTGCCTGCAATAGATAATTCAGCTGATTTTTCGAGCGTATCTCATAGAAAAACTTTCTTTCTTTTCAGTTGGTTCGGATCGAAAATACCTTCGAGCAATCCCCAAGTTTTTCCTGGTAGTTTCAATAAAACCACCTGATTCTTCATGTTCCTTTCGCATGACATTTTTTCATTACTCTCTTTCAGTAATATCCCTCCTTTTATTGAGAAATTCTCGAGGCGCAAAATTTAACGTCAACCAGCATTTTTAAGAGCAACAATTTCAACTCCCAATGTTAACAGACTTTACAAGAGAAGAGGATTCAAAGAAATTCTCAACACAATAATTCACTTTTAGGAAAAATGTTCAGTTACTGTGAATATATCGCTCAACTTTCAATTTACTTCTTATTTCCCATTATGAGAAAACGAACTACGATCATACTATTCAACTTACATTCGCGTCAAAATAATTATCTCTAGACTGCTTCAAAAATCGTTTTTTTTTAATATACTGAAATGTTATTGGACATGACGAAAATAAAATACTGTCAAACTTTGGACTCTTCATATTTAAATTTAATGGCAGCGAACAAACCAATTACCTCCCTAGGTGTCCTAGTTAATTCTGCGCCAAACCGTTTGGTCTTTCCTGACCTTTGGAGTTTCTTAAATATGAATTGAAGTGTGAGAGAAATATAAATATTTCTCAGAGCTACATGTGGAAACAGGCAGTGTCGCCAAGAACTTTAAAAGCTGTGAATTTTTGGCTTTCCGTCCTCTATACTTACCAGATAGCACTTTGTGAATGTTATTCAGTCGCAAAATAATATCGTCACAACAATTGCTTTTTATATAAAATAAATTGACAAGCGTTAGACAAAACCTGCTTGAATTTTACAAATTTTAACGCAAACTACTTTTAATTGCTCTTATCTTTTGTGTGAATGAAGATTTAATTAATCGGTATATAAACAGTGTTTTTAAATATACATTTCTATTACAAAGTATCCACTTTTCTGAGACAGAATCATTTCCATCAGAAATAATAGCACATCAAAAACTAAAATCGTAAGTGTTATGACTTTTTTTAATCATTTATTTTTCTTCGCAACTTATTAAGAAATTGTTTAAACTACATCATGCTCAAGTTTGATAATTGTGAAAAATGTTATTAACATAAGCTGTTCCAAATTTCAATTTTCAGTAAGACCTTCAATTTTTTCAAAACCATCATCAATTCTCATTTTTAGATTCGAACCTGTATATAGGATTTTTCCGATAAAAAGATGATGATGTCATGTTTAGTTACTTTTCTGCTTATCAGAATAAATATGAATTTACCAACCGTAAATACAATTTATCCTCAACAGCCAGGGCAATTTACACCTAACGGGTTGGCAAAAGTTCAAAAGGCGTTGTCAGATCAACTGGTAAAACTCCCCTTTTTGTTTTGACGTTTATTGACATTCGATCATCGTCTAATATTCATAAGTTTTTTTGGTGCTTTTAAATTCATTAAGGTGAATATCTTTATAGCTGAGTACACATGACTAGAAAGTCAAGAAAACATTGTTGTATTCTGTGTAAAAATTTAATTTTTAAAATTGCAAAGCGCTTTCGGCTATTAAGCCATCTTAAGTGCGATACCTGCAAGTGAATAATAAGAGTTGGAAATATGTGAAATAAGAAATAAGTAAAGAATTACTTACTGACGAGTTTTTTTTTTAATTTCATCTAATTTTATCTTTTGAATTTAAAAGATAAAATAATAAATTATCAAAAAGTGGTATTTACAAACTTGAATGCAATGATTGTGAAGCTTCATATATAGGGAGAATTTATAGACCTTCAAAAGTTCGAATAGGTGAACATTTGAGTAGATGTGATAATTCAGCTTTTGGTCATCATCTAAAATTTAATTCACTAATTTTAAAAGAAGTTAATTCTAAAAATTTTCTTGAAGATTTTCTTGAAGATTGCAAAACAATAATTTTTGTTTGAATAAGCAAGTACAATTAAATAGATCTTATATGTTCCTTTGCATAGACGTTTAAAAGATTAAATAGTATATCCACAAAATTTCTATCTATGATGATATTCATATTTATCCACAACATTATCGGACTCATACCATATAGTTCAGTTAATGATCTTTAATTTAAAATTTTTCCATGATTAGTTATTTGTTTATTTCAAATATTTCTGGAATCTTGTTTTTTTTTTAGATTTAGTAATGGGTTCTCATTAAACCCTTAATCTTTTTCTTTCTAGTAGTTGATTTGAGTAATGGGTTCTCATTAGACTCTAAATCAGATCTTTCTCAATGAAAATGACTCACATTGGTTTTTGGGATATTATTTGATACATAATTTGACTATTAGTTACTTAATAAATTTTTCTTTAGATTTAAATATATTTTTTTTGTTAATAATTTCTGCATACTACATTATTTGAATGGTTATTGTGTTTGGAGTTTCTTCTGACTATTGATTGGTTATCTATTTTGAATTAGATTTGGTAACGGGTTCTCATTAGACCCATAATCTTATTTGTTTTTGGAATTAGATTTGAATAATCAGTTCTCATTAGACTTCAATCAAATCCGTTTTCTCTGTTTAGATGATTTGTTTTTTGTTATTAGAGACTACCAGACTGCAATGTTTATTCATTAAAATTTGTTATTTGGAATTATTTTCAAATAATTACTTTCATTAATTTACACAAATATTATATAATTTTTAAATTAATGTATGTGCTTTTGGAATCTCTCTTGACCTATGTGTAAATTTCCTATTTTGAATTAGAATTAGTAATGGGTTCTCATTAGATCCTCAATATTTTTCAGCATCTTATATTTTGATGGGTTCTCATTAGACCTTAATATCAAATTTATTTATTAACAATTTTATTTAGGAAATTTACATATTTGTTTTTGGGACATTGCCGAATTACTTTATTTACAATAATTTTTGCAAATTTAAATGGGTTCTTTAAAATTTACATTTACACAAAATTATTACAATGTTATTTTTATACTCATGTTGGATAGCTTGAGTTCTGTGTTCACTTAGATTGTCATTTGTCATTTGTTAATTTCAAATTGAAGTAGTGTCACTTCAATTTCCGTTCTACTAACACGTGTTCGTGTAGTAGTTGAAGACATTAAAATTTAAACTAAAAATGTTCAAAATTTAAAGACAGTTTACCCCAATCAGGGGATTATTTTATATTACTGTAATTTTAAGAAATTCTATTTTGTGACGTTAATGTGTTGTCGACCTTTAATTGGGTTTCTTGTATCACATACCTGACGAGTAAGTAATTCTTTACTTATTTCTTATTTTACATATTTTCAACTTTTATTACTTACTTGCAGGTGTCGCACTGAAGATGGCTTAATAGCCGAAAGCGCTTTGCAATTTTAAAAATTAAATTTTTAGACAGAATACAACAATGTTTTCTTGACTTTAAATTCATTGTTTCTTTGAGATATAATTCATTCATTATTATTACTATTATTGTTACATATTTAAATGTAAATGATTTGATGTTTTCAATGTTAGGTTAGGTTAATTAGACTTAAGGGTCGATTCTGAAAAGTCATATATATTCTTTTTTTTCTTTTTAATTTCTTGGAAAATTAAACCACAATATTTTTGAATTCTTTATTTCAACGTTTCGGTAGCGTTCCAGCTAACGTTGTCAAGAAAAAATGAGTAGAAATTAATTTTTTTTATCCCTAACTGACACAACAGAAAAAATTTGACAACTAGACAATCAAAAATTATTTTGAAGTTTAAGACTGCAAAATTTTGTTATCAAATTTTTATTAAGGTCCATTCATAGTAGATCATCTGTATCTGTATCTGTAGAGTGGGGAGGGTGAGTGTGTAGGCTCACAGCACTTAGGCCACATGTGACCCATTGTACATCCTCCCGAGGAGTTGTCCTCCTAGGTCATTGTCCATCCTGTCCTTCTCAGGAAGGTGGTCAGGTCACTAGGAGACATCTCCTTTATATCGGCAGGTGTAGGCCAAGACTC